>CM050170.1:66817818-67065833 GCA_027410445.1 Discoglossus pictus
GGGAGCTGACCTGAGAATTCATCATTGCTTATAGACATTCAGATAATTCACCAAAATGAATTTGTAATGTATGTGTACATGAATATATAATATACATAAAGAGAATTGAATATAAATATATATATATATATATATATATATATATATATTTATTTATTTATAGTAAATATAAAGTAAAAAGAAAAATAAATAAATAGAAATAAATAGTAAAATACATTTATATATAGCTGTAATAGTAATACATAATATTTTTTTGATATATATTTATATATACTTCATTATTTTTGTATTTATTTTTGTACACACACATTATGTTATATATGCATATTAATTAGCAATAATACATTTTAATAGATAATAAATATTGGAAACTTACCGGGCTACTATTTTTTTTCTTGTACACTGCACCACCATGATGGGTTTCCTTTAAGACTCTTAGGAACCGTCTGTCTAGATCCTATAAAATTGTCCTGGCTCCTAAGTCCTCCACAGTATTTGAACTGCAAAATGTACATGTCTACCCAAGCAGTTGAATTACACCTTACAAGAGGAAAGAATAGTAAATAAGTTCTTCATATTATGAGTGTGTTTTTAGTTCAAGACTCTGTGTCACTCCTTGGCACCATGAAATGTCGGGAGGTATGGGGCTGGCTCCTCGGAGGCATTCTGCTCCTTGACCCTTAGTTTGGTAATATGGGGTTTTATCTTGGACCATGACTACAACCATTCTCTTACTTGTTGCCAACACCAACCTGCTGCCTGCTATTTGATTTATCTTCTTTACCACCAGCCTTGATGTTCTCCTAGTGGCCCCATGGTGGTTCTTGATGCCAGCCTTGACCTCTTATATACAGATCATTCATGCAGAAATATTTCATAGGTCAGAGGCTGAATTAATTTCATACTCATACCAAGTTGTGTCAATAGTGGGGCAGGGTGATGATGTCTGTACTATCATTGGACAGAGATCAGAAGAAGATAGATCTTCCAGAAGGTGTGGAACGCTTGCAGGTTTAACAAAGCCTGACACTTAGAGGAAGTTTGTGTTGTTTAAGTGGGTAATCCCTGAGAAGAAATGGCCCTTAAACTGGGAATGGAGATAAGGAATCCGACAACAAAGTCTAACGGGCATTCAAATAATATGGAGCAACACAGCAGATACATAGGACATGGTCAAATAGGAGATTACTAGTGAGAGTTTAAAAGTCACTGCTAGTAGATATGTAGCTATTAAAGTTGGCGGAGGAGAGTGGAGGTGTGGGTGGAACAGGACAGACTAAATATGTTGTGGGCACCGCCATTTTAATTTTGTTAAAGTGAAGTGAATGCATGGACTGGCAGGTCAAAGTTACAGTAGAAATTTGGTCACAGACAATGACTTGTAGGTGCAGTAGGTACAGGTGACTGTTTTCTTTGAGCCCTCCATTGACTACTCAATGACTAAAGCTTTTATTCCATTCTTCTGAAGTTGAAGAATGGTGACCCTGGTCAGTTAATCTCCCACAACTTCATGCAGTGATCCCCTGAAGTGACAGGTCTTAATGTTAGATACCTACATAATTATGTTTTGGTTGACAATGCAGTTGTCCTTCTGCTTCTTATCATGTGAGCTCTACTCCATAGAACAACAACTCCCATTATCAACTAAGGTCTCAGGTTGAGCTCAGTTGGGAAATTATCTAATATAGCAATCCATGGATTGAACAAAGAGTTTGAAGTGTATTTCGAAGGAGAAGTTGCTATGGATAACAGCAACACCATCTTTCCACCTAGCCATGGTTATGTACACCTATCACTCCACATGTATCTTCACTCTGTAATTCTCTCTTCTCCCAAATGGTCTTCAGTTGATTTGTTTTTTTAATGATATCCCATGTGCTCTTGCACTGCCCTACTCCAACATCCACTGCTCTCCATCTCACCATTCACTTCCTTTACATTAGTGCCACCACATGTACTTGCTTTCCCTCTTCCTAGACATTGCACCTCTTTTAGATCATAGGCTATATTGCCTGTAAATGGGCCTGTTCATACCCTGCTCAATTACAAATGCACCCAACTAACACAGTGACTCCAACAATTTCTCACACCAACCTTGTGCCTATTCTTTGAATTACCGTTGCCACCAGCCTTGATGTTCTCCTAGTGGCCCAACCTTGGTTCTTGCTTCCACCCCTGATCTGAGATACAGGTCATTCTATTGCTAACTGGACATGTACCCGGTGCAAAGAATGGTTTATACTCTCTACCTTAACTAGGTGTTCTTAAAGCC
This sequence comes from Discoglossus pictus, assembly GCA_027410445.1. Classification (NCBI taxonomy): domain Eukaryota; kingdom Metazoa; phylum Chordata; class Amphibia; order Anura; family Alytidae; genus Discoglossus; species Discoglossus pictus. The sequence continues at coordinate 66,820,091 of CM050170.1, forward strand.
CTTTAGACCTGATCTCCAGACACAGCTTGATTTCTTGCCCTTGTTGACCTTATCTTTTACAGGGGTTTGTTTCTGCCTAGGTCAATACGTCAAGGCCTAGTGTCTTTTCTTTTTCAGTAGGCAGTAGACTGTCTAAAGATGCTGTACATTTTTTTAAAATATATTTGGATATACACATGTCTATATGTTGTGATAAGTCTATCTTGACACTTTTAGACATAACATATAGACATAGAAAGGGGAAAGGAGGAGCTGTAACTGGGGTGTTGATGCGCACAAATCTGAATGGCCTAAAGCAGTGTAAAACATTAATTGGAAATCGGAAATTGGAAGCATCTAGATATAGGAAGGACTGCTGACACCATTGTAGTTTTATTTAGACATTTCAGTGGTCATGGATAAGCTAAGTGCTCCATGGTTCTTCTTGGGATTTATAATGTTACTAGCGACTTGCCCATCAAAAGTGACGGCAATAAAATTTGAAGCCTGGCAATGCTGTTTGACACCCAATGCGAGGTTCTGCCCCCTTTGAGCACCTTGGCACTCATCGCAAGCCTCTGCTCCCATCTACTTTGCAAGCTCTCGATGAGTGCCTTTGGCGCTCACCTCAAGCCCAGCAATCTGCAACTTTTGTGCTTGGGAATGCCATGTGTCTCTTTCCACCATCTTCCCCCTGTCCCCTTCCCTGTGTCTTTCTCCTCTATGTCTCTGCTGAAACTTTGCGTGGCGGGCGCTGACTGCCGTTGGTTGTATTTTCAAAGTCCTGCGTGCCTGGTGTTGTTCGGGTAAGTGTTAATGGCTTCGGCCTCGTTTTGATACAGTTTAAGAATTTTTAAGTTTTTTCGGCCGCCATTTAATTCCTTGCTTAGCTGATTTTCGCTTGACGAAAAACACCAAATATGGTTCAAATTAGCTTGCAACCTCACGCACAGCTTCATGGCTCTCCCCCTGTGCTGTGTGAGTGTTAGTAATTTTTTTTTCATTATTTGGCTGTTTTGGGGGGGGGGGGGGTTAAGTTACGCGGTTAAAACTTTTTTGTGCGTTAAAATCGTAAACTGTTGCGTGCCTTTCGATCAACGGGAAAGTCCTACGCGTTTCGTCGGTGATCGCAGCCATTGACATAAACGCCTTTTGTGCTCATGTGTAGGCTATGTTAAAGTCTCGCTGGGCTTGCGGAGAGCACCATCGGCGCTCCTCGCGTGCCCTGCAATAAGCACCTTCACCGCTCATTGCAGCCCGTTATTTGTAAAGTCTTGCGAGTGAGCCCTGCAATGAGCTCCTTTGGCGCTCATTTCAGCCTAAGTCCCACAGGCCGCGCTATGAACGCCTGCAGCGCATATCGCAAGGCCTGAAATGAGCGCCTTTGGCGCTCATTGCAGCCTAAGTTGTGCGACCTTTGGCACTCATTGCGCAAGGGCGTAACATAGCGTAAAGACAACTCACAGTACGATAATTATTATATGTGATTAGGAAGGAATATGTTCCACCTTCTAACATGCTGTGTATATCAGAAAGTGGAACATGGTCATGGTCCACAAAAAGAGACATTTCAGAGGATATATATATATAAAATATAAATAACACAATAAAATAGCAGCAATAGAATACATATCTATGTCTCTATAATCTATGTCTCTATCCATTATCTACCTATCTATCTTGTATCTGTCTATCATCTGTCTATCCATGTCTATATCAATCTATGCCTCTATCTACATCTAATATCTATCTCATAACTATCTATTTATCCCACACACATACTTTGCAATTTGATAAATATTTATTTCTTGCACAGACTATGTAGGCCTATTACTGTGTGTGTGTATATATATATATTTTTTTTTTTCTCCTACTCCTGCAGATATAGACCTTCATATTTAGAGCAGTGACCTAATTTCTTGTTTCTCACAACCTAATCTGGGTCACAATGAGCTACCCATATGCAGCACACTTTGGTAGCTCTAAGGTTGCTAGACTACGTCACTCGCCACCCTGCCAATCAGCACAAGCCTGCATCAGCGTTCAGCATTTGTAATTGGCTACAGCTCGGGTTCGTCCCGCCCCTTTGGTATTTATGCGTTTTCAGGCCACGCCTCCCGCCAGTCCCGGCGCCATTTTGTGGTTGGACTGTGAGCGAGCTGAGGTAAATATTTCTGGTAACTATTGTGAATGCAGGAAGTTACCTTGAGATGGACATAAACAAGTGATATGTGTTTGGGGCAGGGATGTGGTGCAGAGAATGAGGACGTGGACATGATATGAGGACGTGGACATGATATCAGGGGGCTATATTGCTGTGTGTGCTGCACATCTGTATTATATCTGTGGTATATCATGTATAGCAGAAGCTTTTATATATAATAATGGTACATCGTGATTATTAATATGCATTAGTGTAATATATATTTATATAGAAAGAGAGATAGATACACATAGTAATATGTAGAACTTACAAAGTGCATTAGTAAATCAATGGTTGTATTTATTTTTCGTTTATTATATATATATATATATTACATAAATCCTAAGAATATTGCAGTATATATATAGTGCATGGACATACATATATTTATAATAATGATGAGGTTTCGAGAGTGGCCTTTTTTTATCAGGTCCAAAGCAATTATGGCTATATATATATATATATATATATATATATATATATATATATATATATACACACACACACATACACATACATAAAATGCTTACCTAGGAGCTGCAAAGCTTTTATAGATTGCATTTTCTAAAGTGTTACTGATGGCTCCTATGTTTTATTATATATATATATATATACATACATACACACACACACACACACAGGAGTATTTGATCTCCTGCTGGTTTTGTCCACTGACAAATGATCAGTCTATAATTTTAATGGTAGATGTATTTTGCAGTGAGAGACAGAATAACAAATAAAAAAAAACAAACAAGAAAAACGCATGTCAAGAAAGTTATACATTGATTTGCTGGTCAATGAGGGAAATACGTATTTGATCCACTTCATCTTAGTACTTGGTGGCAAAACACCTGTTGACAATCAGAGGTAAGATGTTTCTTGTAGTTGGCCACCAGGTTTGCACACATCTCAGGAGGGATTTTGTCCCACTCCTCTTTGTAGATCTTCTCCAAGTCATAAAGGTTTTGAGGCTGATGTTTGGCAACTCGAACCTTCAGCTCCCTCCACAGATTTTCTATGGGATTAAGGTCAAGGCCTTAATGTGCTTCTTCTTGAGCCACTCCTTTGTTGCCATGGTATGTGTTTCGGGTTATTGTCATGCTGGAATACCCATCCATGACCCATTTTCAATGCCTTGGCTGAGGGAAGGAGGTTCTCACCCAATATTTGACAGTACATGGCCCTGTCCATTGTCCCTTTGAAGCTGTGCAGTTGTCCTGTCCCCTTAGCAGAAAAACATCCCAAAGCATAATGTTTCCTCCATGTTTGAGGGTGGGGATGGTGTTCTTGGGGTTATAGTCATCATTCCTCCTCCAAACAAGGCAAGTTGATACCAAAGAGCTCATTTTGGTCTCAGCTGACCACAACACTTTCACCCAGTTCTCCTCGGAATCAATCAGATGTTTCAGTCCTTCACGTCGTAGTGTGTTACCAATTGTTTTTTTTTTCGTGACTATGGTTTCAGCTGCCTTGAGATCATTAACAAAATCATCCCGTGTAGTTTTGGGCTGAGTCCTCACCATTCTCATGATCATTGAAACTCCACGAGGTGAGATCTTGCATGGAGCACCAGACCGAGGGAGACTGGCAGTCTTTTTGTGTTTATTCCATTTGCGAATAATCGCACCAACTGTTGTCACCTTCTCACCAAGCTGCTTGGCGATGGTCTTGTAGCCCATTCCAGCCTTGTGTAGGTCTACAATCTTGTCCCTGACATCCTTGGACAGCTCTTTGGTCTTGGCCATGGTGGAGAGTTTGGAATCTGATTGATTGATTTTGTGGACAGTTGTCTTTTTTTATACAGGCAACAAGCTGAGATTAGGAGCATTCCCTTTAAGAGAGTGCTTCTAATCTCAGCTCGTTACCTGTATAAAAGACACCAGGGAGCCAGAAATCTTGCTGATTGATAGGGGGTCAAATACTTATTTCCCTCACTGACCTGCAAATCAATTTATAACTTTTTTAACATGCATTTTTCTTGTTCTTTTTTTTGTTTTTCTGTCTCTCGCTGTTAAAATACACCTGCCATTAAAATTATAGACTGATCATTTCTTTGTCAGTGCACAAACTTTCAAAATCAGCAGGGGATCAAATATCCCCCCCCTACCACTTATATATGTGTCTTCCCCCCCCCCCACACTTTTGTCTCTTCCCCCTCCCCACTTTTGTCTCCCCCCCCCCCACATGTGTCCCCCCCCCCACATGTGTCTCCCCCCCCCACATGTGTCTCCCCCCCCCCACATGTGTCTCCCCCCCCACTTGTGTCTCTTACCCCCCACTTGTGTCTCTTACCCCCCACTTGTGTCTCTTCCCCCCCCACTTGTGTCTCTTCCCCCCCCCACTTGTGTCTCTTCCCCCCCCACTTGTGTCTCTTCCCCCCCCCACTTGTGTCTCTTCCCCCCCCACTTGTGTCTCTTCCCCCCCCACTTGTGTCTCTTCCCCCCCCACTTGTGTCTCTTCCCACCCACTTGTGTCTCTTCCCACCCACTTGTGTCTCTTCCCCCCCACTTGTGTCTCTTCCCCCCCGACCCTTGTGTCTCTTCCCCCCCACTTGTGTCTCTGCCCCCCCCCCCACACTTGTGTCTCTTCCCCCCCTCCCCCACTTGTGTCTCTTCCCCCCCTCCCCCACTTGTGTCTCTTCCCCCCCACTTGTGTCTCTTCCCCCCCACTTGTGTCTCTTCCCCCCCCACTTGTGTCTCTTACCCCCCCCCCCCACTTGTGTCTCTTCCACCCCACTTGTGTCTCTTCCACCCCACTTGTGTCTCTTCCACCCCACTTGTGTCTCTTCCACCCCACTTGTGTCTCTTCCCCCCCACTTGTGTCTCTTCCCCCCCACTTGTGTCTCTTCCCCCCCCACTTGTGTCTCTTCCCCCCCACTTGTGTCTCTTCCCCCCCACTTGTGTCTCTTCCCCCCCACTTGTGTCTCTTCCCCCCCACTTGTGTCTCTTCCCCCCCACTTGTGTCTCTTCCCCCCCACTTGTGTCTCTTCCCCCCCACTTGTGTCTCTTCCCCCCCACTTGTGTCTCTTCCCCCCCACTTGTGTCTCTTCCCCCCCACTTGTGTCTCTTCCCCCCCACTTGTGTCTCTTCCCCCCCGACCCTTGTGTCTCTTCCCCTCCGACCCTTGTGTCTCTTCCCCCCCGACCCTTGTGTCTCTTCCCCCCCGACCCTTGTGTCTCTTCCCCCCAGACCCTTGTGTCTCTTCCCCCCAGACCCTTGTGTCTCTTCCCCCCAGACCCTTGTGTCTCTTCCCCCCCGACCCTTGTGTCTCTTCCCCCCCGACCCTTGTGTCTCTTCCCCCCCGACCCTTGTGTCTCTTCCCCCCCGACCCTTGTGTCTCTTCCCCCCCGACCCTTGTGTCTCTTCCCCCCCGACCCTTGTGTCTCTTCCCCCCCGACCCTTGTGTCTCTTCCCCCCCGACCCTTGTGTCTCTTCCCCCCCGACCCTTGTGTCTCATCCCCCCCGACCCTTGTGTCTCATCCCCCCCGACCCTTGTGTCTCATCCCCCCCGACCCTTGTGTCTCATCCCCCCGACCCTTGTGTCTCATCCCCCCGACCCTTGTGTCTCATCCCCCCCGACCCTTGTGTCTCATCCCCCCCGACCCTTGTGTCTCATCCCCCCCGACCCTTGTGTCTCATCCCCCCCCGACCCTTGTGTCTCATCCCCCCCGACCCTTGTGTCTCATCCCCCCCGACCCTTGTGTGTCTTCCCCCCGACCCTTGTGTCTTTTCCCCCCTCCCTGTTTCTCGTCCCCCTCCTCTCACTCCCCTGTGTCTCTCCCCCCCTCTCACTCCCTGTGTCTCTCCCCCCCTCTCACTCCCCTGTGTCTCTCCCCCCTCTCACTCCCCTGTGTCTCTCCCCCCCTCCTCTCACTCCCCTGTGTCTCTCCCCCCTCCTCTCACTCCCCTGTGTCTCTCCCCCCTCCTCTCACTCCCCTGTGTCTCTCCCCCCTCCTCTCACTCCCCTGTGTCTCTCCCCCCCTCCTCTCACTCCCCTGTGTCTCTCCCCCCTCCTCTCACTCCCCTGTGTCTCTCCCCCCCTCCTCTCACTCCCCTGTGTCTCTCCCCCCCTCCTCTCACTCCCCTGTGTCTCTCCCCCCCTCCTCTCACTCCCCTGTGTCTCTCCCCCCCTCCTCTCACTCCCCTGTGTCTCTCCCCCCCTCCTCTCACTCCCCTGTGTCTCTCCCCCCCTCCTCTCACTCCCCTGTGTCTCCCCCCCCCCCTCCTCTCACTCCCCTGTGTCTCTTCCCCCCTTTTCTGTGTATATATACAATCATATTAGCAGCTTTATATTTCTTGCTAATTATAACTACATTAATACACTTAAGCATATATGCAAATACTACAATTCAGTGATCGACAAATATTGGTTGCCAGGGAGCCACGGTTATTGCTGGCTCCCGACTTTTGATTATTGTACTGGGGCCTGACAAATTTTAGTAGCCAGGGAGCTATGGCTCCTAGGATTTTATAATCCATAACCTCACTCCGAGAAAATGTTTTTTTTTTTTTTTCTAACTAAACAGACAGGCTCATACGTTTTAGATAAATTGTCAACCTTAGTATTAAACATATATTTCAATATATACAGCCTTATTAAATTGTGATTCAGTAAATTGAAATGGACTCTATATAAGCACACAGCATATTTTATTTACAGAAGTTTTTAGTTAGTGAAGACCTTGCTTTTGGATACAAGTTCACCAGCTAAAAACTTCTGTAAAAAAATATGCTGTGTGCTTAAATAGAGCCCTTTTAAATTTACAGAATCACAATTTAATAAGGCTGATAATCCGTAACCTGGGTCATAAAATGTTTTTTTTTAGCTGCTAAGTTTCAGTCAAATTTGTCAACCCTGCTATAGTTATATTCAAAGAAATATTTGAAATAATAGGTACATATTTTTATTATTTTTACAATAAAACATTTATATTTATATGTACATTTTCATTGAGTCAGTGTGAGGTGTGTTTGGAAAATATTGATATGTGTTACTTCCTATATATAATATCATGAATTTATGTGAAATTACGATCTCACTACGTTCGAAAATATCTGGTTTATATATTTTGATATGTTTGAATTCTCCAAAAGTATGATAACCAATACTTTATTTGGCATCCTAAGTTCTTTAATGTAAAATATCTGTGCAAACATACTCAACCTCTGTTTTCTTTTTTAAAAATATCAACGTGTCTGGCTCCTAAGTTTTTTTTTAAATATTTCTGTACAACTCTAAATATATATAGAGAGAATAGTAGGTGGGCCAAACTATTATTATTTTGTTTTTCAGTCGGGGTACTAAGAAACCAATGGTTTTCATGAGCGTTATTAAAAAAAAGTTCTTCTCAAATTTTAATATTTACAAATTGCACCAAAGAAAAAACAATATTTTGTGCAAAAAATTTCACAGTGAAGCTACATGATACAGATACAATACCTCTGTACTGATCAATAATGGTGATTTTAATATTTTCCTTATTAACAGGAAAGGCTCTAAAATGATAATTTATGGAAAGTATAAACATTTTTAGTTATGTATATAATAATTGTCTTTTGATGGATACAAAGGGGATCATGTAAAATTCAAAAGACCCCTCTCAAACAACTGTAGCCCAGACTCACATTCATGCTCACAATGAGTTTTTTTCATTTTATTTTTGAGGTGAAATAGAGGAAGAGGTCGATATCTACCTAAAGAAGATTAGAACATCTCCAGGAATACTGTAAATTACCATTCAAAATTTGGAACTTCTGTGTTGCACTTTTTATATACTTAGGATTTTCGTGCAAAGGTATTGATGATTACCTCATAATCCCATCGAGAATGGAAAAACCTGTTGTTACCCCTAAGAAAAGGAAGATTGATTCTGAATGTAGAGTCTTTAAAAGTTCTTGGACCAATGATTATTTTGTTATTAAGAATGATGGGGTTGCGTTGTGTCTCATATGTCAAGCAACAATTGCGGTTTTCAAGGAGTACAATATCAAACGACATTATTTTACAAAACATTCCTTCACTTTTGATAGCCTCACAGGTCAGTTGAGGATCGATCGAGTGAACGATCTGATACAGAACCTCATACAAGAACAAACTTTAATCAAAACTGAAAAAGAAGCACATGTGGCACCATCTAAGATTAGTTTTTTGATAGCAGAAGCGATCGCAAAAAGTGGAAAACCATTATCTGAAGGGGAATTTATTAAAGACTGCTTGGGAATATTTACATCTGTGGCATGTCCTGAAAAAAGTCCCCTCTTAGATAAAATCAGCCTTTCACGTCAAGCTATGACTAGAAGAATTGATGACCTATCATCCAACATTCAGATGTCTCTCATCAACAGACTCAGTACTTGTCTGTTTTACAGTTTAGGGGTTCTTGAAAATACAGGTTTCAATGATAAATCTCAGCTGGTTATTTTTGTCAGAGGGGTGACCAGAACATTTAATGTCGTTGAGGAACTTCTTGACCTGTATCCAATTAAACGAGCAACAACAGGAAAAGACATTTTAAATAAAGTAAACCAGACCTTGACAAAATTTGACCTTCCAGTGGAAAAACTTTCTGGTATAACAACTGATGGATCTCCTGTAATGACAGACAATTTCAATGGATTTGTTAGTCTAATGCTCCAATCAGTGCCTCAAAAAGTTTTTGTACATCACTGCATTATCAACCAAGAACAACTGTGTGCACAAACTCTACAGATGAAACATGTCATGGACAGTGTTAACTCTATAGTCTCGTTCGTAAGGTCCAACAGACCCAATCCTAAACCAATACAAAACTTTTTTAAGGAATTGGGACCAGACGCTGATAATGTTCCTTTGTTCAGCAGGGCAACAGCACCTACCAAATTCTGGTTACTCCTTCCAGAAATAAAAACGTTCCTGATAAACAAAGGAACAGATGTAAGCTTCATGGACGATGACGAGTGGTTGAATGACTTGGCATTCCTTGCTGATATGACTGTATATCTTTCAGATCTGAATGAGAAAATTCAAGCAAAGGATCAGCTCGTCAACAAACTGTACGAGCATGTGCAAACGTTCATTCAGAAGTTAGAACTGATTCAGAAACAGTTGTCAGCAAAGAAGGTTGTCCATTGTCCAACTCTATCAACAAGGTTTCCAGAGATAGTGAACCATGAAAAATATTCTGTACTGATCGGAAACCTAGGAGATGAATTTATACACAGATATATGGATTTCATGAAACACAGTGAGGACTTGGAGCTCTTTTCCGATCCTTTTGGGATCAGTGCCTTTGATGCTAATGATAAGTTTCAACTGGAGCTTATTGGAATCCAAAATGGCAGCGACCTAAAGAGAGCTTTCCTAGAACACGACCTTCTTACTTTTTATACTAAATATATTCCCTCAGAAACGTATCCAAATTTGTCCCTACATGCTCTTCGATATATATCAATGTTTGGTAGCACGTATTGTTGTGAACAGCTTTTTTCCAAAATGAAAAACTTTAAAATAAAATCAAAACTAACTGATGGACATCTTTCTGGAATCCTCCGTGTGGCCACATCCAGTGTGCCCGCAGACATTGATTACTTATGCGAACAACACCAATAATCCCACTAAACCTGTTTATTTGTAATATTTGTGTATCTTCAGTGTATGTAACAGCTTCATTTTTTTTATATTACTTCCTTTTGATTTAAGTATTTTATTTCGTGTACAGTAAAATGTTTTACATTAAAGAATTTATTCCCATATTCCCCTTTTATTTTGACAGTTATATATGGTTATTTTATAGTTACTCTTGAGTATTGGTACAAAAAGTTAACCGGCACTTCAATATTATATTAATCATAGTATATTTGCTTGTTGCGTTTTTGGATTAATTGTGTTTTTTTGTTTATAATAAAGGGACTTATCCTAAGAGGAAGTCGTTTTCAAAAGAGCAAGGAAACCTAGCTATACCTGATAGTGGTGTTTCTTCTAAAGTAAACCATTGCTGAAATATTCTGTTTATTTTGTTCTTCATTATTATATAAATGCTTGGCTTACAAATATTAATTAGTGTCTAGTTCCCTTCCTCATTCCTAGTGAACACAACTGGCAAGGGGGCACAAACAAAGCTGCATATCTCAGGAGCTATTCACTGTAGAGAAAACTGGCTAGTATAGGGGTTGACAAATTTAACTGAAACTTCGGAGACTGCTGTAATTGTTAGGAGCCAGTATATATATATATAATAACGAAGTTGGGAGCCAACAGTAGCTACCTGGTTCCTGGGTTTGTCAGTTTTAAATAATCTTTAAGAAGAAGAATCCATGCTTGTTATCAGGATAGTTTTTGCCATTTTCTCAACAAATTTTTCAAGGGACTTTGAAGTATGCCTATTTTTTTTATAAGAAATAAATCTAATCTGCCTATGTTTATACTGTATCTATTTTTTCCACTATATTTTATTATCAACCATTTAGATGAGGTGAATTACTCCGTAAGTTATACCTATTTTTATAACTGTCTTTCTCAATCATTTAAAAGTGCTGTTTTTATTCAGTTGTTGTTGTTGTTGTTTAGTCTTTCAATTGTGTTCGACTCAGTGTCACCCTATGGACCACAGCACACCAGGCACATCTTGTGTCTCATTGTGCTATTCCATAAGAGTTTCATGGTCAGGATACTGGAGTATCTTTGCTAGTTCCTTCTCCAGTGGAGCGCAATTTCTCTGGTCTGCCCATCTTGGGTGACCCTATATGGAATACCTCACAGCTTCACTGAGGTGCACAAGCCCCTTCACCACAACAAGGTAGCAATCCAGTTGGGGTTTTACTCCTTAACATTGTAATTAGTGTTTATTCCGATCTGCCGTCCATGCTGACCGATAGTATGTACTACGTTGTGTCCTATCCTATCAGAGACCAGCATGGCCAACAGTAGCTTATATTTTTATGAAAATTAGGAAAACTTCCATGCCTCTTCCAACTACAGCAATTAAACTTTGTTATTATGAAAGTAAATGACCTGGTGGTAGATGGAGAGTGGCAGACATGGACTTGGATTAGATGTAGTCACAGAGGGATATCAGTTGCAGCTACAGGAAGAGGTAGATGGTGAGCAAAGTGATAAAGTCAACAATCTACATATTTAAGGCACTATGTATTGTTATCTTTCTTTGTGGAAGACATGGCTTTGTCATTTCACAACTTGATAGCTATCCAGAAAAATCTACTAAAGTATCTTCTTTTGGGTTCCACCAAACTACACAAAGTTTATGATTTAGTGAGAACGCTGTGATTCGAAATGTACGCATACTGGAGTGTGTGAAGATTTATATTTAGATTGATTGGAACCTATGGAGACTGTTTTGTTCCCAAATCCTCAGTACTGTGTTTCATTTGTCGACTCTAGTTTACTCATTTTTGACAACCTGTAACCTCTACACTGTATCTAGCAAATATGGCCGTAGAGTACAAATACACAAACTGCCAGTATAGTTAGTAGATCCAATAAAAAGCAAAAGTAATTTTTCATAGTATTCAATTGATAATGTACTTGTTATTAACTATAGTTTTTAATCACTCTATATTTGGAACCTCCTCTGGACCACTGCAGTTGTCACAATATGGTTTAATTTGTTAGTAATTGATTTGTTGTTGTTCAATCCTGACCCTATGGACTTCAGCACATCTTTCTATGTCTCTGGCCGTGCTTATCCATAAGGTTATCTTGTCAAAGATATTGGTGTGGGATGTCCATTCTTTCCTTCGGGGACTTCGAACTGCCATGACCTGCCCAACCGGAGTGACCCTACATGGTATAGCTCTAAATGCCTTTCTAAATTGAACTACATTGACACATTTCATTCAAATACTGAATGTATTGCAAATCTGTTCTTAAATAAACAAATTCAACCACATTGTATGAACACAACAGTGGTCTATTAAGCATATTTTATATATTCTGAGCAGAATAATAGGTGGTTGAGTACTAGACCAACCCTTGTATTGAATGATAATTAGTAATATTAGTTAAAGCAGACTTATTTGCGTCTCATACATGGTATTGATGGGTCTCTGGATGACCATTTAATTTATTTTTTAGTCTTAATGCGTAAGGTTTGTATTTGCGCCGTCCAGTATTGTCCTACTCTCTGGGACCATGGACCATAACACACAATGGTGATCTACTTGGTATTTATGGCAGAGATACTGGAGTGGGTTGCGAGATCCTTCTCCAGTGGGCCACAGCATACAGCTCCTGGTATTCCTAGATGATCTCCCATCCAAATACTCATCAGTCCCAACCCTGCTTGGCTTCAGGGTGGTGTGACCTCTTGGTTCCCATTGATGCTGTTTTTTTTTGGTTTTTTTATTGAACAATATTTAATTTATTGTAGCATCCTAAAATATAGATTATAACACCTTATGGAACTCAACCATTTCTCCTCCTTATCCTTTTATCATAGGACAAAAATTCAAAGAAGAGTCACATTGTATCTGAACAGTTTATAATGATTATTTTATTAATGAATATTAATTTGCTGTTTACATTTTTTGCATTTGGTGCATTTTTCTAATGACCTGAAATTTGTTAGTTAGTGTTTGAAACTTTATTTAACACTAAACTTTTTTATTTTTAACCATATAACTTCTTTTTAAAAAGGGACATGTTTAAAAACGTACTTGGAAGTCAACACAGGCCGTTGGCTTCAAGCATTGACCACACACTTCTTGTAACTTTGATTAAGCTCATGCAAATAAACAGGAAGTTAGTGGGTTGGGCTTGAAGCCAAAAGGTTGGTCAGTCTATCAAATTTTTTTTTTTTGTGTGTTTAAATTAATGAGCAACTAATTATTATATAAGTTAGGCAATGTCAATAAGTTGGGTTCCCTGGAGGTCCAGTGGTTATGATTCAGTTCTTTAACCACTGCAACTTGGGTTGGATTAGTCAGAACCAAGAGGTAACACCACCCTGAAGCACAAGAGGGTTGGGCTTGGTCGGTACTTGGATGGAAGACCACCTAGCAATACCAGGAGCTGTATGCTGTGGCCCACTGGAGAAGCAACGGACAACCCACTACAGTATCTGTACCAAGTGGATCAGCATGGCCATGGACATAAAGATGTGCCTGGTGTGTTACGGTCCATGAGGTCACATAGACGGACACGACTGATCGACACACAGCAATAACATCAGTAAGTTATGTTTTGTGAAATAATGAAGTAGACGTGCAAGCTTATTAAGTAGGAATGTTACTTTCGGAAATTTGTGTCATGCCCTCCATCCCTGGTTCTGCAGAACTCATGTTGAAAAACCCTGAACTATATAATGAATATTTATATTTATTAAAACTTAACTATGCTTTTAAATTGTGAAATATATGGAAAAGTATATGTAATACACTTGTTATTTTTCAACCAGGTCCCCAGGCTGTATAAGCTCCAGATCTCACCACCCTCTGAATGGAGCCACCCAGGAGGGAGGGCTATCTAAATTGGCATACCAGTGCTGCATTATGGTAGTTGGTATTGAATAGAAAGTAAGTTTACTTAATCTGCTACTAATGTGTGGTTTAGAGAGTTTTTAATTTGACACTTTCCCCCCTGCACGGGTCCATTCCTGCCACAATAGTTTGAGGATAGGTCCAGATCTTATACGGCCATATCTTTACCATTATCAGGTGTATTACAGTGATATCACAGTAATATTCAGACAGTCTGAATTTCTTAGTACATATAACTTATCAGGCCATATTGATTTGACATTGGAGATATATGTATAACCACTCTACAAAGTAAGCTAAATGGCATTGATATGGTATCTGAAGGAACATCCCAGACCCATCAAGGCTAAAATAAGAGTACATAATTCAAGAACTATTTAGTATAGAACATAATATATAGAATATTATATAGCTATTTTTTAAGCTGTTTATAATTAAAGGCATATCCAGGTTTTCTGGATTAATATATTTCTGCACTCTAGGCAAAAACAGCCTTTATGTATGCAGCACATAACATAAAACATTTTATTTTTTATTAATATTAAATCCCTCTAATGATTATCATCCCCAGAGGGGGGTGTCAACTGTTTCTTCCTCAGCTAATAAGAGAGCAGTGATGTCAGCCCCCAAGTCACTGCTGGGATATGACTCCATGCTGCTTCCTTCCTGTGCCGTGCTGCTGCCATAGCACCTAACATAGTGCCACACTACATATCCTAGGCTGCTTTTTAGCACAAACAGGAACCACAGAGTTTTAATCAAATGTTTTAGCTAACCTGATTGGCCAAAACAAATTATTACTATTAACCCTAATTTTAAACTGTCAGAAATTACAAGACGTTTTGCTAACTTCAAGGTGAGTGTTTAAATGTTAAAAATAACCTGTCACTGTTGATTTCTACAGGATGTCCATATAGTCGTAAAAAAACTATAAGATGAACCACCCTCAACTTATAACATTCACCAGGGCTCGGGAGAAAACAGACTTTTGGGAAAATGGGGAATATAGTAAAAAGAAAGTTTCTTTGGTACCTGAGAGATTTACAACTGGGGAGGAAGCCAGGAACTTCTATGAGAGTCTACTGGAAACTGATGGCGAACAGTCAGTATCTTCAAGAACTTCTCGAAAACGTAAAGCTAACAGGAGGGCAACGGGAGTAGAGCCTCAAGAAGCTGGCTCATCCACCTCACAACCTGCAAATGAAGCTACAAACCAGCGTGTTGGCCACCAACTACTAAAATATTCTCAAAACGGAGACCTGAAAAGTTTGAGGAGATTAGTGGAGAAAGAGAAGTGTGACATCAACTTTAGAGACAGCTACTACTGGACAGCCATAATGTGTGCGGCGTATGGGGGTAAAACAGAAGTGGTTGGATACTTGTTGAAGAGGGGGGCAGCCTGGGTTGGTGTTTGTGAAACCCAAGGGAGAGATGCTTTGGACTTGGCTCAAGAAGCAGGACAGGAAGATATCGTTTGCCTTCTACAAGACTCATTATGCAATCGACCACAGGAGAGTGCACAAAGGAGGTAAGTGGGTATCACTTGGTGAGCTAAAGGTAATTCAGCTTTTCTGATCCACCTACCAGGCTCAGGCTGCTTTCAAAATGGTCAGGTTAATGATGGTGAATACATCCCCGTTGGTCTGCAGGCATTGTTTATAGTCTGTAGCAACTTACCTAAATAAACTGAGTACCATTGTACTTCTGGCTCTGTTATTGCCTCTTTTGTACCCTGGAGGCATCCATGATTTTTTGTGTGTTAGCGTATATGTGACTTGGGCGTTGACATTTGTGGAGCGTTGTGATTTCATCTGTTAGTGGATTTTTTATTCTATTAAAATGGCCCTTTAATATTATTACTTAAATTGAATAAATAGGCAGCATGTAATTTGCTTTTTTTTTTTTAATTGTTCATCAGGCAAGTTTGTAAGTGCTTCTTTCCTCCGTGTCTTCAAATGAGTTCTGAGGGCAGGACCCACAACGGTTGGATCAATTTTTCACCCATATATTGGTTTAAATCATAGATTTTCACATTTATCTGAAGTTTAGATGCCAGTTAAATTATTTTGATAGTTTATTAATATAAATAGTAATTTTACAACAAAACTAACTAGAAATGTAAATCCAAGTAGGGTAATCCTCCACCTCAAGCTATTGACCAATTAATCCAAGATGGAAACCACATAACATATAACAATGTTTTTATGCCCAAGGATTACACAGCTGCTTATGTTAGTTGTTTGCATAATTCTCAAACATAACAATTAATTAACAATTAAGCCACATAGTATAAGGGTCAGAGGACATCTCAAAAGTTTAAACTTGATGGACTAAAAGTCAACCTCAATTACTGTGTAACTGACATTTTTACCAAACTACAATGATCCTTTAATTAGTACATTAGAGTACATTAGATTTTGGTACAAAACGGAGAGAGGATATATTTGAGAGAAATGTGCTGAGATTAATGTATATTTTATTTTGTAGGAGAAAAACTTTGGAGAAGAAATACTGTGAAATTTGTAAGGCTCATTACCAGGAAGACAGTGTGGAAACTCATGAACGATCAACCATCCACCTCTTTCACAAAAGGAAGAAGCTTCCTTCTACTTACTATGCCATCCCAGACCACAATGTAGGCTTTAAGATGATGGTGAAGGAAGGTTGGGACAGAGAGTCGGGGCTGGGACCTGATGGATCTGGGAGAAAGTTCCCAGTCCAGACTGTCCTCAAAAGAGACCAGAAAGGTCTTGGCTTCCAGAGCAAACAAAAGCCTAAAGTAACCCATTTTACAGCCAATGACACAGAGGCAGTGGCAAGGCCTGGTACCAGACCCAAGAGGGCAGAACGAATTATCACAATCAGCAAGAAGGAAGAGAAGAGAAAGCAAGCAAAAGAGAGGGCATGGGAAAGGGACCTGAGAACGTACATGAATATTGACCTTTAGACTTCTTACTTTGGTTCAGGCACCATTCACTTCTGAACTTTCCCTCAATTGGCAAACATTGGCCATTAAAAGACGCTTATCAGCTACTCCAGATATGCTCAACTTCAGGAGTTGGTTTGTCCACATTGGATTTGGCAGTTTCCACTTAACTGAAATCTCTTCCATGTATTGTAAAATTTCCTCCACTTGTGGGAGATGAATTTTCTCGAAATTAGTTAATGGAGCCTAGATTTTAGGTTTTATATATATTTTCCAAAAAAGAAGGCCAATAGTGCATTATATGAGCTGCCTTATAGGGTCACTGCATGTTTTTATGTACTAAAGTTCATGGCCCTACTAGTACACAAGCAATAAACAATCTCAAGTCGTGAACTTTAGTTAATTTATGATCTTTGTTTGCAGGCAAGCACTCTCCTAAAATTCTATCTTTGGTACAATGAAGTTGTGAGAAACTATGTTCATAGACACATTAAATGAACATAGTATATAGCGATACCTTTTTATCGACATAAACATTAGGGGGCTTCAGAAGTGAAAAAAGCACATTTAATGAGGTAGTGAAGGTCAAGAACATAAGAACAGGGGGCCTAATTTAGACCTAGATTTGACTGACTAACCCCTGCTGCACTAAATTACAACTTAATTCACAAAATTGTATTAATCCCTTTATCCCACCCCCCATTTTTTTTTTTCAATATCTTTATGAAGGACATATAAATATAAATTCACAACAAATAATGTAAAAATTCAATGTATAACATATTTTATAAAAACATTTATGAAAATATGTGATAGAGAACAAAAGAAAATGGAAGAGAGGAAAAAAATGGGGGGTGGGGGGGATAAAGGAATTAATAACATTTTGTGAATTAAGTTGTAATTTAGTGATTAGATAAAATCCTTAAATATTTATTTTAATTTTTTTTCTGGCAAAATTTATACCCTTAAACATAATATGATTGATTTAGTTATTTGTTTAAAATTTTTGTAATATTTAAGTTGTAATGGTTTCAAATTAAGGGTGTTTTAGTGTATCTAAAGATAATGTATTTTAATAAGATAATAATACATTGCTCTAATCTTTGATAGCCATCATTATTTTTAAAGAAGTAGCGAAGATCAAGAACATAAGGAGCGAGGTCCTTATTTATACCTAGATTTGACTATTGACTTACCCATGCTACAAACATATTTAATGAAGAAGTGATGGTCAAGAACATAAGGACAGATGTCCTGATTTAGACCTAGATTTGACCATTGACTAGCCCATGCTACAAACACATTTAATGAGGTAGTAACGGTCAAGGACAGAAGACCTTAATTTAGACTAACCCCAAAAAATGTGGGTTGGCCTAGTCAGAGTTTATAGCTTGGGCTAGTCAATAGTCAAACCTCATTCAAGTTAGGCCTTCTGCCCCATATTCTTGTCCTTCACTAATGTGTTTTTTTTTATCACTCCTGAAGCTTCCTAATATTTATGTAAAATGTTATTTGAAAGAAAAGCTTTGACTGGGTTATTTTGCAATGTAATTTACCTCACCTACTCTCCTGAATGCCATTATATTGAAATACAACCGATTAAGGTATATGGATTCTGGTACCTTGAGTTTATATTTCATAAATATATTTCAATTTAGGTGAAAAAGACTATTTCCAAGTATATGAAAATGGACTCTCCATTCTATAGGTACATTACAAAGCTCTTGTTTTTGTCTGTAATTTGTACGAACTGATAAATTAATAAAATTTGAGGCTCTCTTGTTTTACTGTTTATTTTTGAGCAAATTATAAATGCTTTTCTTTATTCGCATGGTTTTGGGATGATAGGATTTGGCTTCTCCATTTACATCCCACTGGTTCCTCCAGTCTAAATGTATACCTTTACCATCCATCATGTAAATTTAATTAATCATAGCTGACCTCGCATGCATAAAGGACCTCAGAAGGCTGCTCTGCAGACAGATACAATGAAGCCTTCCTTTAAAGAGCGTGCATTTTGGTTACCGGTGACCGCAATGGCAATTCTTTGATGGTCAGCAAGATGACAACCACATTTTCCATGAGACCTTGTGCGCAAATAGTCCAAAGGAGGGGTGATGGGGGGTGTATAATGAGCAAAACCAGGCGTATGCTAGAGATAGAAATTACCCACTGTATGTAAGACTCTTTTTATATTTTATTGTTTGTCCACAAGCATGAAGCTTCGTCTTCATCTCCTCTTCAAGCTTGGGTGGCTTGCACTCCTTTTCATCCTGCGTACTGGTAAGAACATGTCAATCTAGCATTTTCCTATCAATAAATTAAGTTATATCACAATTGGAATATTTGACTCTTGCTGCTTAATATATACCTTGGGGTTGGTTTCTATATTTTTAGTATTTTTGTATTATTATTGCTTATTTGAAATTGTTAACATGGATAGTGTCCATAATATGCCATCATACATATTTTATACCACCTCTAATTAAATTGTAAATTTACTGATTTTGGTGGATTTTAGTATTATATTGTTTTCAGGATTGTTTCAAATTGAGAATATCCCAAAGCCCCTTTATTGGGCTCTTCACAACATATATAATTTGTCATGAAAGTTCTGTCATACTTGATTAATTTCAGAGTTAACATTTTTATTCAGTATGCACAAATTGTTCGTTATATATGTTTATACCTTTGCTATACGCCTGTTTATAATAAACTAAAAATATTCAATTTACTCATTGGTCATCAGTATTGGTGAACAGATACAAAGACTTTTTTTTTTTTCTTTTAAAATAATTTAGAATTAATTTTAGTTTTTAAACTGGAATTTAAACCACATATTTTCAGTGCTATAAAGAGAGAAATATACATCTATATATGGTTCTTAGTTTGCGTTTTCTTTTGTGAATGCGTAAAAATAATGAAATACTTATTCACAAGTTTCTTTTAATCACATACTAATATTTTTTTTTTTGAGATATATATATTTATGTTAAAGTATTTTAAAAGATAACAAATGTAAAATTCTACACTTTTAATATTAAATACACCAGCTGGTAAAAAGTGATATTTTCATAAACTACATTACGTAAGACTATGAGAATAGAAAATATATCCTTATATTTGTGGCTTTTTTTTAATTAAATTGAGCGTATAAAAAAAAAATATATATATATATATATATTATATTTAGCAGCAGGTATTTATGTTGTAATTTCGATGGGTTATATATTCTGTACAGATAAAATAGGCTAATATTTTTATTTTTGGGGGGAGCTTAAATATCTAATTAGCAACATGGCTTATTTTTGGTTTTGACAAATTAATAAGTCTAAAAATAATAAAAAAAACTATAACCCACAGTTATTTATGGTGAAAGTACTCATACAATATATAAGTTATTTTTACAATGGTCTACTCCAAATTGACATTAACTCAGTTTCTTAAGAAACAAGTCTGTCAAAGTGGTAGTTTTAGTGGTACAGAAATTAATAAAATAGTTACAAATATTTTTCACTGAATGCTATTAGGATCCAAGTATCCTGTTAGCTAAGGCTCTGGTTGTGCTTATTCAGGGTTTCTTGGCAAAGATACTGGAGTAGGTTGCCAGTTTCTTCACCAGTGGACCTCAATTTGCCTCACCTCTCTGCTATGACCTGCCCATCTTGGGTAATCCTACATGATATAGCTCAAAGCTTCATTGAAGTAAACAAGCACCTTCACCAAGACAAGGTAGGGATAAAGAATGGGAAACATTATAATAGTAGTAGTTACATCTTCAAGCTCTTATCTTTTTTGTTTTTTTGCCCACTGCTCTATCATGCGTCGGATGCCTAGTGGTCCAGTGGTTAGGATGCAGTTGGATTCCAGTCAGGGAATAATATAAGTGCAGTATATTTGCTCAATGAGTTCCCGGGTAGTTCAATGGTTAGGATTTGGTGCTTTCACCGTTACGACTTGGGGTTGATTCCAGTCATGGAACAATATAAGTATAGTACATTTCTCAATGGGTTCCAAGGTGCTCCAATGGTTAGGAAACCAGGAAAGTCAGGGAACCATGAAGTCACACCACCGTGAAGCCAAGCAGAGTTGGTGCCTTGCCAGTACTTGGATGGGTGACCACCTAGGAATACCAGAAGCTGTATGCTGTGACTCACTCTCCAGTATCTCTGCCATGAATACCAAGTGGATCAGCATGACCATGGATATAAAGATGTGCCTGGTGTGTTGTCGTCCATGTGGACATGACTGAATGACACAGCAACAAACAACTATCCTGGTTGGCCTCACCCACTTTGTCTAATTAAGGGTGCGGCAGCTGTATCAGCCTTCCTGTTGTGTACTCTGGTGTAGATGAGGCCTTAGGTCTACACCAGTCAGACACCAGAACACACAGCAGGAAGTCTGCTGTAGCAGCATAGAGAGACAGACAAAAACCTATAAAGGTAAGAGCTTGAAATAACTACTAGTATTATAATGTTTAAACATTATTAATCAATTATAGATGTGCATGCATTTTAATTTTAACAGGTTTTATGTTTAGATACAGTGGTCCTTTATGGGCACTTGGTTCTTAGTTTCCCTTAAAGGGTAGTTCATTTGAGATCTAACCCCTTGGCATGGGAGTCGCTACCAGATGACTGGAGAAAAGCAGAGGTGATACCTAGATTTAAGAAGGGGGCAAGAGATAATCCGGGGAATTATAGACCAGTGAGCCTCACTTCTGTAGTGGTGAAGCTTTTAGAAGGGTTAATAAGGGATAATATACAAGAATATGTCTATTTGAACAGGATTATAAGTAGGAGCCACCATGGATTTACGAGTAATCGATCATGTCAAACAAATCTAATTAGTTTCTATGAGGAGGTTAGTAGGAACCTGGATCAAGGCAACTCAGTAGATGTAGTCTATTTAGATTTTGCAAAGTCTTTTGATACAGTGCCACATGGAAGACTATTGTGCAAACTCAGGGATACAGGAATTGCAGTAAATAACTGCAGGTTATAGAAGCAAATATAATTCTGCCACTATATAAATCTCTAGTACGCCCTCATTTGGAATATGGAGTACAATTTTGGGCACCACTTCATAACAAGGACATTTTAGAGCTGGAAAAGGTATAGAGAAGGGCTACAATAATAATAAGGGGAATGGAGGGACTACGTTATGAAGAAAGACTAACCAAATTAAGCTTATTTTCTCTAGAAAAAAGGCGTCTAAGAGGAGATATGATTACCCTTTATAAATATATCCAGGGTCAGTATGAGGCTTTGTCAAAGGGAGCTTTTTGTGCCAAGAGGTTTTCAACTGACAAGAAGACATCTCTTGAGGTTAGAAGTAAAAAGATTCCACCTTAAAGAAAGAAAAGGGTTCTTCACAGTAAGGGTGGTTAATCTGGGGAATTCTCTACCAGAGGAGATGGTGACAGTGGATTTGATAGATAACTTTGAAAGGGGACTAGAGTTATTTCTAATTAAAAAGGGAATTCAGGGTTATCCTGGATAATTAGAGAGGGAGTATTGATCCTGGGAGGAATCCGATCGCCAGTATCTGGGGTCAGGAAGGAATTATTTTTTTCCCCTTTTGAGACAATTGGCAAAGTTTCACTGTTTTTTTTTTCTATTTGCCTTCCCTTGGATCAATTAGCAGATCAGAGGAGATCTTAAAAGGTTGAACTTGATGGACTAAAAGTATTTTTTCAACATCAATTACTATGTAACTATGTAATCTATATGAATCTGTAAAAAGTTTTTTAGTCTTCCTGTCTTGGTCAGAGGAAGCGTAAAACGGCCTTATGGACACCAGTCATTTGTGTGGTCTCCTTCACAGCCACAATTGGTCAATAATTATTTTATGTGGCTAGGTGACAGTGGTGTCCCCTTTAGCCGAATGTAAACACACAGAAAAAATATATTACCCACCGAAATCCGGAAACGAGTTTGAAAGGCCTCTGAACTGACCAGTTGTGACCAGAGAGCAACCGATGCAAAAGAAAAAGTATTTTTTGTAGACTTAAAGATAAATACATATGGAGAGGAAGGTAGCCGCGACTGTCCAGTAATCTAGATTTTCTTCTTCAGCCGAATGGTATGTGGTTACCTGTCGTCACCTGAATTTCTTTCTCTCTCTGCTAACTTAAAATCAGTATTGCTTTCAACTTGATAAAAAAATAGGCTGCTCTCGAAAGCTTGTCATATAATGCAATATGCTGATTATTCATCTAGATTACTGGCTATCTCATTGTTGTCCAGTACAGTATTAGTCTTTGGTTGCCGGTCTAGTTCATGTCCATGGATATGTTGTTTGCAAGCAGGTGGCTCAATCATATTGTTTTACTCCAGTAATATCCTGAAAATGTAGCCTGATGAGGCTAGATACTTGGCTACATCTAGCCCTAAGTATTTCCTTTTTACCATCAAAAAGTTGCACTCTCATAAATGGCGAGAGGTCTTCAGCAATAATTGAGAGGATTCTTTTGTAGCTCATCCCCCACCACCTTTGTGACTGACCATCAGAAGGCCCCAGGCCAGATTTTAGGCATACCCCTGCTTGAATCAAGGCGAGCTAACAAGTGATTTGGTCATTCTGTTCCTAAATAGTTATCCTTAAAATCTGGACTGTACTTTGTCCATGGAGGGGAGAAACACTGGTCAACATGAACACAAGTAGGCACTGTTTTAATCTCCATCAGAGTGAAAAACAATGAAATATATAAAAAACTAAAAATAAAACCTTACAACTGATTACATGCTGCCTCCTCCCCTTTAATTTTTTCAAAACAGGGAAAATCCCCTTTTGGCTTCTCAGCCAACTACAGGTGGCATCCTGGGATGCTTTTTCTTATTTATGCTTGTGATGAGCTCAGGAGTGACAGAGGAAGTGTTTCTATATTTTAGTATGTACGGAGGATATTGTGACATTTTCACTGGTGAGGCCCAACCCCAGCCTAAGGGTGTGTGAAATGTGATGACTCAATGTATTACGTGTTGTAATGGGAGGGGTACCTTATTTTTCTATGAATGTATGTACGTGTAACGGATCTACTGGCACCCCGACCGGGTACCTCCGTTAATGGACGCGTCCTAGTTTGCGTCGAAGCCTACAAGCACCGCACCGGACACCACAATCACCACAGACTCCACAACCGCTGTAGCTTAACTGGAGCCGCCCCGTCTTCCTTCCACCCTGTATGAATCTCCAGCATCCAGGATCGTGTGGGGAAGACCTCTCCTCCAAGGGAGAGTACATCAGGAACAAGGGTTCAGTAGTTTAAAGCTCAAGGGAGTATGCCAAAGCATAGCAATCCCCAGTGTGATATAGCAATCCCCTCCAAGAACGAGACAAGGCTATGTTTTGAAGGGTCAAGTAGGACTCTGCTGCTGGCACACCCAGCCTGGTTTTTATTACAGTCAGGTACAAACAGAACACACACAGGGGAAGGTATAAACAACCAATAACACAATAGTAACGCCCACAGTTTCCCTCCCCTCCTGCTTGGGAGATAATTGAGTTTATTACTGTATCTACTCAATTATCTCCCAGCTAAAACTTATACATTTTTATCCATTTTTATAACTTTATGATTTTACATAGTACATAAATAAATCTTACATATTTATGAACAACATAAATTGTGGAACAACATATTAAAAAATGGCATGAATCAGACCAGGGGTTCAAAAGTAAGTAAAAGTATATTTTAAACATAACACACAGACATTTCACATATCCCCCATAGTTGGCCACACAATACACATAGAGGGACAATAGGTGGGTCACACCTCCCTGAGGCTACCTGGCAACTTTGATACAATCAGACATTGATTAGATCATCCTTCTTTGTTCTTATGTCTGAGAATGAAAACACTTTATACAATAGACTTCCTTATCTTATGAGAAGTCTCTGTAATAGGATTATCTCTTATGCCAAGGTCTGCAATAGTCTGGGCCAATATTCTGCAGAGCATAAACCAACATACATACAGTATAACAGTAGGATCATATTTTAACCAAGAATTAAATAACCATAAAACAGGGTAAAACAGTGATGGGTTCCGTTACACACCTCCCCCGTGACCATAAGCCGGCATACACGGTCTGATCCCAACGGATCGGCCTGGGGATGTCCGGACAAAAGTATTTGTTGGTCAATTCTCTAGTTTGACAACCCATCAGCATTACTGCAATTCACATTTACTCACATTTCACATATCCCCAGATAGCTGGGATCTGAGCGCACAAAACTACCGAATAGCGCTCAGATCCTCTTCACACAGTTCAATTGCCATGTAGCTAAAGTCTTTCCCATAGTCTTTCATTATATGAATAGGCTCCATGGCATAGCTATCTGTGGTATCACCGCTCCCACAGGTCAAGTACCGAATGACCCCCCTGTATGTAAAGGGCCAGAATGAGTGACATACACTCTGGTATGGCCGAATACTGTGTTTAAAGGGCAATATGTCCCAGGGCCATAGTCGCAGGGCAGGAGGCTGGCAAACAGTCCTCTCCAAGACAAATTGGCGAAGGGCACTTCGTCACAGTACGGAATGGAGCAGAACGTCCCTAGAGATGTGTCTACATTCTTTTTGAGTGAATATTGTCCTCTTTTCTTTATTAATATACATTATGGTTGTATAGGTTTACAATACATCAATTCATATTAGAAAATTATTATATGTATTTGTTATTTGTATAACTTTCCTCTGCTTGTTCTTGGGACTAACATGTTGGCCTCTCTCTCTTCTGCCATACCTCGGAGTGTATCACCATGAGAATTGGGTATCTGCAGGCTGTGAATCTCTGTATGGGAGCCAGAACCATATGAACATGTGGACCAATAGGAGTTCACAGCTTACTACCCACCAATGCACACTCCTGGGGATAGATTGAGTTAAAGAGGCCAACATGGCAGCCCTTAGAGGTGAGCAGAGGGAACATTAAAATTACTAGTATTGCATAACTGTATAATTGGGCTTATTTTGTTTATGTCTCTATTATCACTGTTTTCTTGTTTCTGAAGCAAAAAGTATGGCACTCATATGCAAATTGAAAACTATAATGTGCTTTCACTTTTAGGAAGAACTATTTCAGTCTAACTCTGCTCAAAAGGACAGTCCAGCTCTTAAATGCCAGGCAATTGATTCTGCCACCCAAAATCAAATTATTATTTTTTTAAGTTCTTAAAAAGCATTAACTTTATATTTTACTAGCTATTTGATAGTAAAGTAAATCATACCCATGTTAACTTTTTTACCCTGTATTCTTATGCAATTTAATAAATCTAATACTGATTAGTTGCTTGGATGTTCATTTTGAGCTCCTATTTCTCTACCCTCAATCTTGCCAAACAAAACTACTTCTCATTGCTAATATAAAATCTGTCCGCCAACCCCAAACGTTTGTTCACACATTCAAAGCTCTCCTCTGCCCACCCCATTTCTTGCCCCTTCCTGTCTCACAGCTGAAGACTTTGCTAGCCACTTAAAAAAAAAATTAAAACATCTGAAACAAACTCTCCTCTCAACTTGGCCCTAACCCTCTTTTCAACAAACCACACAACCCAGCCTTCACTCTTCACCAGTCCCACATCCATTATCGACTCCTTTGACCTTGTAACTAAAGATGAAGTCTCTAGTCTTCTATCAACCTCTCATCTTATAACTTCTTCACATGATCCTAATTCATCACAGCTAATCCCTCCCCTCTCTACCACACTTATCCCAGCTCTTACACATCTATTCAACCTCTCGCTAATCACTGGCAAGCCCATCACCTTTAAAACATGTCATAATTGCACCAATCTTAAGAAACCCTTACCTGACGCTGCATCTAACTATCTCGCTATCTCTCTACTTCCTGTGGCTTCAAAACTTCTTGAGCATATCGTTTACAATCACCTTGCCCAATTTATTTCCACCAGATCTATCCCCCTGAATTCCAGAATGAGTTTCCAACTGTCTCTCAAGCATATCCTCCTGGATGTCCGCCCACCATCTCAAACTCAATACGTTAAAGACTGAGCACCTAATTTTCCCACCCTCTACCTCTTTCACTCCTCACACATCTTCCACTGTTGACAATACCATCATCACCCCAACCTTCCAGACCCTAGTCTTGGGTTTATAATGGATCCTGTGTTCTACTTCATTACAGTCAATCAAAAAATATGGGCCATATTCAATTTGAAGCCTGCAACTCGATCGCAGAGAGCCGAATGTCTGTGAGTGAGTTGCGGGCTCTCGTTCGTCTACAATTGCGATGCTATTCAATTGCTCAAGGCCGCAAGTTACGGGCCCAAAGCCAAAACCGTAAACCATGCACTGGTTCAGAGCAGTTCAGGGAGGGAACATGATTAATTAAGCAAGCCTGTAACCGACCATTTCGAATCAGCCAATAGAAGATGAGACTGTCATTATTTTGGCAGTAAAACATGGAGGTTACATGTCAATCAATTAGGTTCGGGGGTCCGATATGCGATCAGACTCGCGAACCCGAAAAATAAAGAATTATGAAAATGAATGCCAATACTGTTCTAGTCCATGTGGGTGGCCTGATATGTATTAACTCATTGATACCCAAGATCGATTTAACCCATGAAATGAAACATTAAAAAATATCTAAGATCCTGTCGATTTGCGGGCTTGAGACTGTTGTGCAATTAATTCTAATGTCGATCATCGCTTTTCCCATTATTTATAGTGCAGTCATGTTTTTTTATTTGCATTTACAGTACTACGAAAAGGTGTTTAACCCCTTTGCGGGTCCTCTCTACCACTCGTAGGATTTTCTCCTTCATTGCCCTTTTACGAGTATGAAAACATTTGAAATTGAGCAATTGAATAGCGATTTGCGATTTTAGCCTTGCGAAAGTGAAAGATCAAGCTTAAAGCTGTAAGTTACGAGTATAACCAACTGCATTTTCTCAAGGCTGTAACACGGAAGCCGATCGCTGCCGGGTCGCTCGAAAGCTCAATTGAAAATGCCCCTATGTCACTATCTTACACAAGACACAACAAAAATTCTCATACATTCTTTCATAATATCTTGCCTCGACTACGATGACTCACTCCTTCCTTGCCTCCCCATCACCCATCTTTCTCCACTCCAATCCATACTGAATGCCTCCGCTAGACTCACCTTCCATGCTCAGTGTCTGCAGCTCCTCTCTGTCAGTCATTCCACTGGCTTCCCGTACCCTCCAGAATAAAATGTAAACTCATTACCTTAAGGTATAAAGCCCTCAAAAACACCCCATTAATATCTCTGCTCTTGTCTCAAAATACTCCCCCAACCACCCTCTTCGCTCTGCTAATGACCTTCTTCTGTCCTCCTCTGTTGCATTTAGAGCTATGGAATATGTTGGTGCCTTACAAATAAATGATAATAATAGTAATTCTCATCGTATACAAACCTGTTTCAATGCTGCCCCCTGAAAATGTGCTTCCCTAGGACTAGACCTTGTGGTGTTAGTCACAAACAGACCCCAGAATTGACTGTAATAACCCTTAACATTTGTAATTTTGTCCATTTTTATTTTATTTCATACAACCTTAATGGGTTTAAAGTTTTCATTTATTTTTAAAGAAAATGTTTCCTCTGCTACAGGCCTCTCTATCCTTGTCATGGTTCATTTGAAAAAATAAACACTTATTGAACTTTAGCATTGCAGCCTCATAAATATTTCCTTCTCTCCACTCCTAATAAGGCTGGGCATGGAAGGGTATCAGACCAATAATTTTAAGTGGAGTTCTTCCATGCACCGTTTACCTCTGTGTCATATCCTGAAAATATATATGAATCCACCAATGTGTTAACGGATAATAGAAATTGACAGAACACACCTACTAAGACTCCAAGCCAGGAGAACGATGTGAAATTGTTACATACTTCACAAGCATATGATGCTTTTACCCAATCTACAGAGGTCTTCTAAGTAATCGAATGACCACAACATCGAAAAGTTGCTTATATAGAAATATTCACACGGCAAACAAAATCAAACGTTGTTTCATCTGTTTATTTAGTCACGGATTCAAATAATATCAATATTAGAATATATCTAACATTTGAACATTAGTGTTTCTGGGATTAGAAAATCTGCATCCACCCCTATTAGGTGTCTAGGGAATGAGAGAAGATCCACCTCCCGGCATATTATGGAGAGAAGCCTCTCTAATGTGTGTTTTACATTTAGTTTCAGTTTGGAACTTCCCCAGAAAGGGTCCACTCCAGCCGCGATACTTCATTCAGTGAGTGGAGAGATTTGCAGCCTGGTGGAATAACTGAAAAATCGTAGATAATTTGTCTTCCCAGGAGGCCTTTTTTTCTGATGAGTCAAAGTTTGCATACAGTGACCATACAAGAGAAGAAGACAGATAAAGAGTCTGATCAGTACAGCCTCCTGGGCTGATCCACTGTCACCCCCATTGACATATGATGGAGAGATGCAGCCTAAAACACTAATGTTCAAATGTAAGTGAGCGAAGCCATTTGTTTTATTAATGCTAGAAATAAATAAATACTACAGTGGCCTTTAAGTCTAGTAAGTTGGTCAATATTAATTGTTTGATTGTGGCAGAAATGGAAAAAGGACAGGAAGTGGTTGAGGAGAACAGTAGAAATGTTACCAGTTATGATTTTAGGATGAAAAAGTTCCTTAAAATATATTGATGATATCATGTTAACATGGAAGCTAACCATGAATCTTTCCTCTACAAAGATGGTACAGGTGACCAAGGTCTGTTGGTGGAACAACCAGAGCACATCATAGCTGAAGCTGGAGGATCAGTGACCATGAATTGCAACTTTGATGCTGGGTCAAAGCATTTCTCCGTGATCTGGTCTATAGGGTGCAGTAATCGCACCCCGTTCAACACTGAATCATGTTACAAGAACAGAGTGATCACACAACAACAACAAATTACCATCGTCAATCTGACCGAAAATGACTCAGGAACTTACTGCTGTCATGTAGAGCTTTACAATAGGAGAAGAGGGGTCGGAAATGGGACCAGACTGGAGGTGATACGAAGACCAAGTCAAATTCAAACAGGTATAGCTATTCGAGTCTAATAAATGATCAGCTCTTACATAGGAACAAAGTGGCCATGTTTAATTGGTTAAATTACAGCGTCACGTTCAATGAATTAAAGTAATTGAGGGCAACTGATGGCCCAGAGGCCTCATGTAGCCATGAGAGACTTCTCATGTAGCCCAAAGCCTGACCGGTAGAGATGGGAGAGCATGTCCATCTTCAACAATGTCTCCTCAATGACTAAGGATCATACATGTAGCCATTCAAGTGAAAATGGATTGTCCACTGTTAGGTTAAAACTGACCCAGCCTTATGTAGTAACAAAGTGACTTAATGACCGTGACATGTTTAATGAGTTAAAGGATCAGTGCCATGTTGGAGCAAAGTGACCTAATGAGATTGACATGTTTAATCGGTCAAAGGGTCGGTCCTATGGACGTGCAGTGACCTAATGACAGGTAGGTGTTTAACCGATATAATTAAAGGGTCATTCTCATGGAAGAACAAAGTGAGTAATAAGAGATAAATGTTTAATGGGTTAAAGGGTCAGTCCCATGGAGGAATAAAGTGACTTAATGGCAGTGAAATGATTAAAAATCGTCAATCTAACCAAAACCGATTCAGGAAGTTACTGCTGTCATGTAGAGCTTTATAATAAGATGAGAGGGCAAGGAAATGGGACCAGACTGGAGGTGATAACAAGACCAAGTCAAGTGGAAGGTCAAGCAGGTGTAATAACTCACAAGGAAAAGAGACGTGAGCTAGTGAAACTGATATACTTATGGGTTAAAGGTTCAGTTGTATGTGAGAGCTAAATGACCTAATAATAATGATGTGTTTAATGGGTTAAAGAGTCAGTCCTATTTAAGAACAAAGTATAAGGTTGACATGTGGGTGACATGTTTTATGGGTTAAAGGGATTGTCCCATGTCGGAACAGAGAGGCCAAATGACAGGGATGTGTTTAATAGCTTAAAGGGTCATGTAGGAGCAAATTGATCTCATAACGGTAACATTTTGAATGGGTCTAAAGGTCAACCTAATGACAATGATGTGATTAATGGGTTAAAGGGTCAGTCCAATTTAGAAACAAATGAAAACTACACATTTAATGAGTTAAAGTGTCACTCCCATATAGGAGCAAAGTGACCTATTAAGGGAGACATGTTAGTGGCATATTTTATGGGTTAAAGGGATAGTTCCATGTAGGAACAAAGTGACCTAATGATATGGATTTTTAATGAGTTAAATTGTCACTCCCATGTTGGAGCTAAATGAGCTTTCAACCGTCACATGTTTAATGGCTTAAAGGGTCAGTCCCATGTAGGAGTGACATGACCTAATAACGGTGACATGATTAATGGGTTAAAGGGTCACTCCCATGTGGGAGGTAAATGACCTAATAATGGTGACATGCTTTATGGGTTAATGGGTCACTCCCAGGTTGGAGCTAAATGAGCTTCCAACAGTCACATGTTTTATGGCTTAAAGGGTCAGTCCCATGTAGCAGTGACATGACCTAATAACGGTGACATGCTTAATGGGTTTAAGGGTTAGTCCCATGTATGACCTAATGACAGTGACGTGTTCATACTTTTGTAAATACATGTTTTTTGTTGTTGTTTTAGGCTCCTCTGGAAAAGACCTATTTATCCACCATGTTGTTATTGGAGTTGAATCGAGCATCATCATCATCCTACTGGTAGTGCTAATTGCATATTACCTCCGAGGTAAGTTGTACAGTGTAGGCTCAGGATTAATAAATAGTGTTTAAAGGACCAAACTTTCTAACTAAGACTATGTTTGAAAACTCAATGTCGAACCAATAACATAATTAAGCATGAAAACAATGCCATAAAGCTATTTTTTTATGTATATATCACATATATAGTTGTGAGCATGCGGGCCATTGCTCACGCTTGCGGGCTCACGCAGCGTGCCGCGGCCCTCGTGTAGTGAGGGCAGCGGGCAAGGGCCTCAGTTGCTGGCATGGAGCGCCAAAGGTGCTCCTTGCCAGCAACTGCGGCCCTCCATGCCAGCAACTGCGACCCTCGCAAACTTTAAGTTGCAACGCAAACAACACGACACACCAGTTACGACCCTCGCAAACTTTACCTCGCAACGCAAACAACATACGACACACGTTAACACACATTACGACCTCGCAACACTCGGACGCAACTCGCGAACATTACAAAATTCAAAACACAATAAATACACACAGCACATACATAAAAAACTTACCTACAGCAAGAGGGAGCATCCAGGACCTCAAAAAAACAACTTACACCTTGATTTCACACAAAAACGAGGCTACACACGCAAACACCATACGAGACACGTTAGCACACATTACGACCTCGCAAAAATCGGACGCAACCCGCAAACATAAAAACATTTAAAACACAAAAAATACACACAACACACACATAAAAAGCTTACCTACAGCAAGAGGAACCATCCAGGACCTCAACAAAAACAACTTACACCTTCATTTAAATCAAAATAAAAGAGTTTAGACACTAATAAAATCGCTAAACGAGAGAAAAAATGGCCGACGAACAAAACGAAAACGAGGCTACAGCACTCTAAACACGGAAAACACCACAACACACATTCGCAAAACACCACAAGAAACTCGCAAAACACCACAAAAGACCTACGCCTAATCTGTGAAGACGCATACCACACATTACCCACCATTTTACGCCAATGCGGAAGTATACCACTACGCTAACGGTTTCGTCTCGCGCACGCACAGTATTACACTGCACACATTCACCACGCTTACACAGCAGCTCCACACCACTAATGCTGCAGCAACATCAACACAGATTGCCAGCTCTTCAACACAATGCTTCAAAATAGGTAAAGTATATTCATTTATTCAATGTATTATATATTTCAGTAGTACACACAAAATACCATTAGCTACCTTACAATTCCATTGTGGTCATTTTTTGATGGGCATATCGCTAGTATATATATAATTTGTTGTTGTTTAGTCGTTCAGTCGTGTCTGACTCTCCCTGACCTTATAGCGCGCTGCATGCCAGGCACAATCATAATGTCTCTGGTCGTACTTATCCATAAGGTTTTCTTGGCAAAGATACTGGAGTGTGTTGCCAGTTGCTTATCCAGTGGACTGCAATTTGTCTGACCTCTCTGCTATGACCTGCTCATCTTGGGTAACCCTGCATGGTATAGCTCACAGTGTCATTGAGGTACACAAGCCCCTTCCCCTCGACAAGGTAGTGATCCAGAAGGGATATATATATTTATTTTCCTAGAATACAGTAGGTACATAAAACAAATATAAAAAAGTCACATATAGGTAAAGAAGTGTAAGAGCTCACAATCTAAGTGGGCTAAGAAGATTAGAGAGGAAGTTCCTTGTCTGTTGTCCAGTGAGACCGTGGCATCCATGTACATAAGGTGGTCATTGTCTTGTCTGAATCTCTGTTATTAGGGTAGAAGTTGGTGACTTCTCTGAATAGATGTTTTTTTTTCAGGGAATCTATGAAGCTCTGAAGAATAGGGGAAGGGTAGACCGGGCGGTGTAGAGACTTCCACAGGGTGGGGAAGCACAAGCGACAGTCTTGTAGATGCGAGTGTGAGGAGGTGATGACAGATGTATATCAAAAGGAAGAGCCGAGTGAACAATTAGGGGAGTATCTTGAAATTAGATCTTACATGTAGGGAAGCCATTGAAGGGTTTAGCAGCAGATAAGAAATGGTTGTTTAAATACATTAAAACATACCAAAATGGTTTAATTTTGTTATTTTCAAATTAAAAAGATATAAATTCTTGTTTTTTTTTTTTCATTCCATAACGGGAAAGAGAGCCAGAAAAACAAAAAATAACTGTCAATAAATGTAAAAATGCTTTTTTGGTCAAGTGTCAAAACCACAGGAAATAAAGCTAAACACGCTCATAATACCAAGAAAAAAAAAGGTGGTAATAACAAAAAAACACACATTGGCTTCCTTTCTAGTTCTCATACATACAACAGGTAGAGGTGAGGTGACATTAACTTGTTTTTATAAGCACCTCTCATTGAATTCCCCATAATTATATTGCTATCTGTATAGATGGGAGGAGGTGGATAGGAAAGTGAATGAATAAATAAGTGGGGGGATGTTTATCGTACTATTTCATAAAATAACTTACTCCTATGGTGATAAAGATACTATTTATTGAAAACTCATGCCCTCCATCCCAATTCCTCTCCCCATCTACATTATCCCTATATGTATCACATTTTCCATTACAGACTCAATATCTAACCAAATGTAATCTCCCCCTCCATTCAATCCTTTTATAACAATGCCCCCTCCTAAGCTCATTCCTCGTGTATTTCCTCATCCCATCATTTCAGTTTATTTTCTCTTCCCTTCCTCATTTCACTGATCATCCTTCTCTCCTATCCCCCATTCCACCTTGGATAGCGGTTTCTTTGTCCAATTGCTCACCTCTCTTCATCTCTCTTTCCTTATCCCATTGCTCAGTTATCTTCATATAATGTTCCTCATCACTCTTTCTTTCTTTCCTTCCTTATTCCATTGCTCATCTCTCCTCATCTCATTCATCATCCATATTTCCCTCTCCTCATCTGATTGCCCATCTCTCTTTATATCTTCACCCTCAAGTTCCCTTCCTTTTCTTCATCATATTCCTAACCTACTAAACTTAACCCATCTATTCAACTCCAGTTCATCCCATTGCTCATTTCCCTTCATCTTCACTTCCTCGTCAGATTCACATCTTTCTCTCTCCTTCTGTGTCCCATTGCTTATTTCTCTTTATCTACTATTCCTCATTACCATTTCTCCCCTTCCTTATCTCATTGCTCAGATCTCTTCATCTGCTCTTCCTTATCAGATTGCTCATCTCTTCTCTTCTCATCTCATTCATCATCCATATTTCCCACTCCTCATCTCGCTTTATATCTTCACCCTCAAGTTCCTTTCCCCTTCGTCATCATATTGCTAACCCTAACCTAAACTTAACCCATCTATTCAACTCCCCTTCATCCTGTTGCTCTTTTCCCTTCATCTTCACTTCCTTATAGGATTCACATATTTCTCTGCGATTCTGCATCCCATTGTTCATCTCTCTTTATCTACCGATGCTCATCACTCTTTCTCCCCTTCCTAATCTCATTGTTCAGTTCTCTTTATCTACTCTTCCTCATCACTCTTTTTCCTTCCTTATCCCTTTGCTCATCTCTCCTCATCTCATTCATCATCCATCTTTCCCACTCCTGATCTCATTGTCCATCTCTTTATATCTTCATCCTCAACTTTCTTTCCCCTTCCACATCATATTGATAACCATAACCTAAACTAAACTAACGTTAACTCATCTATTCGTTTCCCCTTCATCATCCCATTGCTCATTTCCCTTCATCTTCACTTCCTCATCTAATTCACATCTTTCTATCTCCTTCTGCATCCAAGTGCTCACATCTCTTCATTCACCAATATTCATTACTTTCTCCTCTTTCTTATCCAATTGCTCATCTCTCCTAATCTCATCCATCTTTCCCACTCCTTATTTCATTGTTCATCTCTATTTATATCTTCATCCTTGGTTTTCTTTCCCGTACCACATCTTATAGTTAATATAAACCTAACCTAAACTAATCTTAACCCATCTATTCATCCAGTTTCATCGTCCCATTGCTCATTTCTCTTCATTTTCCCTTCCTCATCCCATTTCACATCTCCCTCTCCTCTTCATCATCACATACCTTGACCCATTCTTTACCTCTTCCTCACCACACTTTTCATCCCATTGATCATTTATCTTCCTCACCTCACTATGTAACCCATTTATCATCATTTTCCTCACCCCATTCCTCGTCCTATCACACATTTATTTTTCTCTCATACTTCTCATTCATATATTTTCTCCTAGTTCTCACCCAATTCCCTATTTCTCTCTCCTACTTCTCATCCAATTACTCATATCATTTTCACAACCTAATCTATGTACCATCTCACCATTGCATCCAATATTTTTTCAATCTGACAAACTTATAGAAGACTAATTTTTTTGAATAAAGATTATGATTTTCATATAATATTTTTATTTATTTATTTCAGGTACATGTAAAACTCAAAAGAAGGTAAGTTAGCTTTTTTCAATTAACATAAGTTGTCTTCTTCACCAAGAGTAAGTTTGGTGAATGGGAACCACATAGAGTACGTGAGTCAAAAGTGTCATTAATATATTTTAATGGTGGTGAGCAAATCTTACAGTAAGTAACCTGTTTTCTTGTAATCATGTATAGTTTCCGTTCTACCCACTTCTTCAGTGGTCATTTCTAGACTCTACAGAATAAAATCACTTCTTAATGAGCAAGACTTGTACTTAGGTAAAGTCCCTTGTCTTGTGAAATATGAATATCAACAAGTCTATAGAAGGATAGTAAAGTACCAATAAAATATGGATTTCTGAAATTGGATGCTATTTAAAAAATGCTTTGTAATAGCAAAACAGCTTAATATTTACTACAGTGTCACTCAAAACCAAGACCTCCTTCCACCAGACTGGTCTTCTTATTAGTATCCAATTTCCACTTTATAGTTTATGGCTTCTGTAGCGGAACCCATCACTGTTTTACCCTGTTTTATGATTATTTAATTCTTGGTTAAAATATGATCACATTGCTGTACTGTAGATATGTTGTTTTATGTTCTACAGAATATATTGGCTCAGAATATTAGCCAGACTTTTGTAGACCTAGGCTAATAGATAATCCTGTTACAGAGATTCAAGAGATAAGAAAGTTGTAAAGGATCCTTGCATTTTCCAAAGTGTTTTCATTCTCTGATAAGAACAAAGAAGAATGATCTAATTCATGTCTGATTGTATCCAAGTTGCCAGGGAGGTGTGACTCACCTATTGTCCTATATGTGTATTGTGTGGGGGATATGTGCAATGTCTGTGTGTTATGTGTAAAAGATATTTTTACTAACTTTTGAACCCCTGGTCTGATTCATGCCATTTTTGTATATGTTGTTCCCCTGGGTGAGAGCTTTAGAACGGTGCTGGACTTAAAGGTGTACCCCCTGTATTTGGGGTACATCCAGAATGTGGTTAAAATTGTGTCTGTTTTAATTGTGTTACCTGTTATCTGAGGGGAGGAGACGTGGGGGTTGAACCATGTATATAATTGGCTGTGATAATTATGTGGGTGTAGCCCTTCAGAGGGCACCATTGCATAAAAGGAGATTCCCTGTCATTAAAGCTAGTTCCTCTTGACCCTTCAAAACGTAGCCTCGTCTCGTTATTTGAGGGGATCGCTATCATACTGGGGATTGCTATGCTTCTGCATACTCCCTTGAGCTGTAACTACTGAACGCTTGTTCCTGGTGTACTATCCTTGGAGTCTGTGGTGGTTTTGGTGTCCGGTGCGGTGCTTGTAGGCCTCGACGCAAGCTAGGACGCATCCATCAACGGAGGTACCCGGTCGGGGTGCCAGGAGATCCGTTACAGCTTCTAATGAATCAATAAAGTCTGGCTGACATGTAGGCAGCCATCCATGTATCATTAATTAATTAGCTACTGATGGCAAGACCAGTCTGATGGGAGGATCTCCTGAGCTGACTGACAGACAAAATTTAGTAAATTCAAAACTGTTTTTCTATTAAGTGACCTTGTTTTACTAATTTTCAATTATAAATATTCACCAATTGTAGTAGCACTTTACTGTCCAGCCACAATTGTAGACTCCACTGCGAAAGGTAGAAAGCACATCAGTTTCACAAGGTTGTGATTCAATTGGTCTGTACTGTGTCACGACCCTTTCTTGGTCAATATTGTCTTCATGAGGAGAACCTTATTTTGAATACTAAGACTTATTCTCAACTATCAATTAAAACATACCTGAATTGAACTATATTGTTTCTCCTCTGACATTATAGGACAACAGTGACCAGGGACAAGACACAGGTCTTCATTATGCATCGATTTCCACCAGGACCTTCCCTCAACATCAACGCACAAGACACATGGAGGACAGGATAACCTACGCATCTCTCAAGACACAGAATTTACCATGAAAACCAAGGAATAGGATGATTTTTTTTTAACTCTTTAAATTCTTTTCTCAACCTTTTGCTACAATCACATACAGATTGTAAGATCTCAAATGTCTCACAAATCTTTCTATATTTTTGTGTAGATTTGTATCATTGCACAGATAGGACAGACCCAGTTCAAAGCCTTCTACATCTTTGTGTAGATTTGTCATAACAGTTTTTTTTCATATAAGAAAGTAAAAACACAGACATCCTTTATTTTATTACATATTCGAAAAAAGTATTCTGCAATGGGAGCTCCCAATGTGAATTCTTCTACAAAGAAAGGTAGTATTTAGATACAGATAAGATTTCTAATGGAATAACATACTAAGGAAGGCAACGTTTTCAGAAATGCTAGATATTTAAGCATCATCACATGTCTCTTCCATTTTGTAGAGGCAGACACAAACAATGGTGACTCCTACTTCAGCATAATTTCATATCCTAAATCAGAGTAGTCAATAGGTTGACCAGGTCCATTTCTGGGTTCATCTCTTGATCTGCATTATTATTTTTTTATATATAAATCTATCATTAAACTTCCAAATCTTTAATATTAAGCTATAGCCGAAATGGTGTCATAATGAGATGTGTTTCATCTATACAATCAGACTTCTGCAGAGATCCCTGCAGAATTCTGGTTTTATAGACAAAACACATCAGATTATATAATAAATTTTGTTATTTTTTGGGGCAATAAATACTACACCATTGTGGTCCATATGCTCTCCCTTTTTATCTTTATAAATTATTACTTGGTGAGTTTTTCTAAATAAGTGACTACCTCTGTCCCATAAAAAAATTTCTGTAGGAAGTTTGTATTCAATATTGCTATATTTTCCCTAATTACTTGGTCAAAAAATATGTACCGGACCACTGTAGTTACATATTTACAATGCTTTTCATAACAACTTGATAACTGTAAAAAAAAAAAAAATCAAATTGTACAATATTAAAATACAATCTTTAATAAATAATAATTGCATATAAAAGTGAAAAATTTAAAGGTTGTGTTTTTCTCTTTTTCCATTTCTAAAAATATGTTGCCCATTATCAAAGTTTCATTGTTCAAATGACCACATAGGAAATATGTGACCACAGAAGACCTTTAATACATTAAGAGGAATTTATTTTTTACTTTTTAAAATTATTTCCCCATTATGAGGTTCAGCTTTTCCAAAAATCATATGGGAACAATGTGATCATTGTAGTCCTATTATAAATTAAATTAAAATTTTCAAAATGTATTTATAGCCATAATCAAGATTATTTCTTTAAAAAAAATCATATTACAAATATCAGACTACAGGGGTCCTTTAAGTTTTCTAGACTTTTTTACATAATATTTTTCACACAAAATGTAACATTTAAAATATACCTTTTTAAGTGGGAGTTAAATGAAAATATATACACATAAAAAGAATGACTAAAACCAATAGAATTGGAACGCATGTTTTTTATACAATAGACTGATCAATTCATCCTTAAATATGTCAACAAATAGCTTTTGGTTTTGCATTAAAATTATGAAAAAAAAGTTTTTTTAAATTTGTTTTAAATTATACATTCAGCTTTAGTTTTGTAAGCCTTTTATTTATGTATTTATTCATTTTTTATTATCTGTTCGAGGGTGGCTTTAGTTTTGTAAGATTTTTTTTATTTCATTTTTATAATATATGTTCGAGAGTGGCTTTAGTTTTGCAAACTTTTTTTTTATTATTTATAAATTTGAGACTGGTTTTAGTTTTGTAAGCTTTTTTATTTATTTTTTTCTACATTATACGTTAAAAAGTGGCTTTTTTTGTAGGCTTTATTTTTATATTTATCTTTTAACTTTTACATTCAAGACAGGCTTTAGTTTTGTAAGTTGTTTTTTTTTTATTATACATTTGGGAGTGGCTTTATGAGTGTTATTTATTTGATTTATTTTTTAATTTATGGGTTTAGTTTTGTAGGCTTTTTTTATTTATTTTTTATTTTATATGTTCAAGGCTGGTTTTAGTTTAGTAAAGAACACAAGTGGGTACTTTGAAAATAAACTTTAATGGAATATAAGGCCGCGACAAATAAAATTATTAAAACATTAATTTTATTAGTCGCTGCTGTCTTATATTCCTTTAAAGTTTGTTTTCAAACTACCCACTTTTGTTCTTCATCCAAATTGTAGTGTTAAGCACTAATGGGAATAATTCCTTTAAAGGTATCTTCTACTTTTAGTTTAATAAGCGTTATTTATTTTTTACATTTCTTAATTTATACTTTCAAAAGTGGCTTTAGGTTTGTAGGCTTTATTTTTTTGTTTATCTTTTAACTTTTACTTTCAAGACAGGCTA
Source organism: Discoglossus pictus (assembly GCA_027410445.1). Classification (NCBI taxonomy): domain Eukaryota; kingdom Metazoa; phylum Chordata; class Amphibia; order Anura; family Alytidae; genus Discoglossus; species Discoglossus pictus. Next base: position 66,860,129 of record CM050170.1, read on the forward strand.
TAGTTGTTTTTTTTTTATTACACGTTTGTGAGTGGCTTTAGTTTTGTGTTATTTATTTTTAAATTTATACTTTCAAGACTGGCTTCAGTTTTGTAAGCTTTTTTTTAAATTATACTTTCCATAATAATAAAATAATTTATTTACATATTGTTTTAAATTATACAATCAAAAGGCTTTAGTTTTGTAAGCGTTATTTTTTTGTATTTGTTTTTACATTTATACATTCAAGTCGGGCTTCAGTTTTGTAGGCTTCTTTTTTTATTTTATTTTTAAATTAGACATTCAAGAGTGGCTATAGTTTTATTATTATTATTTTTTTTCTTTCTCTAAATTATATGTTCAATAGTGGCTTAAGTTTTATAAACCAGGGATGGTAGTTTATCCGATGCGTTGAACAGTGGGTAGTGGTTATAAAGCTACAGACCACATTTCCGTGATGTCATACATGATTAGCTAAGAGCCCTTGGTTAAAAAAAAAAAGTGGGTCAACATTGCACTCTCAGGCCGTCTGTCACTGCAGTACCTGTCCTCTAATATCTCACAAACATGGAGATTTATTCCCTATTCAAGATCATTTTAATTCAGCATTTGCTTTGTCAACAGTCTACAGGTAAGAATGAGAAAATGGTGGACAGCACTGGTGTAACTTTCTGATACTGACTATGCTATGGAGGTGTAAAGTGACCCAAATGGACATGTTTAATAGGTTAAAAGGTCAGTTCCATGTATGGGGCAAAGAGACCTAATGACAGGGATGTGTTTACTGGGTTTAAGGGTCAGTCCCATGTAGGAGCAAAGTGACCTAATGATTGGGACATATTTACTGGGTTAAAAAGTAAGTCCTAAGTAGGAGCAAGTGACCTAATGATTGGGACATATTTACTGGGTTAAAGGGTCAGTCCTATGTAGGTGCAAAGTGAGCTAAGGACTGACATGTTTACTGGGTTATAGGGTCAGTCCCATGTAGGAACAAAGTGACATAATGATGGACATGTTTTCTGGGTTAAAGGGTCAGTCCCATGTAGAAGGAAAGCGACCTAATGACAGGAAAATGTTTATTGGGTTAAAGGGTCAGTCCCATGCAAGAGGAAAGTTACCTAAAGACAGGGACATGTTTAATGGGTCAGTCCCATGTAGGATCTAATGTGACATAATGACCGACGTTCTGTGAGTTAAAGGGTCAGTTCCCATGTAGGAGCAAAATGGCCTAATGACAGGGACATGTTTGATGGGTCAGCTCCATGTAGGATCAAATGTGACATAATGACAGACATGTTCTGCGAGTTAAAGGGTCAGTCCCATGTGGGAGCAAAGTGATCTAACGACAGGGACATGTTTACTGGGCTAAAGGGTCAGTCCCATGTAGGAGCAAAGTGATCTAATGAAAGGGACATGTTTACTGGGCTAAATGGTCAGTCCTATGTAGGATCAAAGTGATCTAATGACAAGGACATGTTTAATGGGTCAGTCCCATGGAGGATCAAATGTGACATAATGATGGACATGTTCTGTGAGTTAAAGGGCCAGTCCTATGTAGAAGCAAACTGATCTATGACAGACATATTTACTGGGTTAAATTGTCAGTCCGATGTAGAAGCAAAGCGACCTAATGACAGGAAAATGTTTATTGTGTTAAAGGGTCAGTCCCATGCAAGAGGAAAGTGACCTAATGACTGGGATATGTTTGATGGGTCAGTCTCATATAGGATCAAATGTGACATAATGACCTACATGTTCTGTGAGTTAAAGGGTCAGTCCCATGTAGGAGCAAAGTGATCTAACGACAGGGACATGTTTACTGCGTTAAAGGATCAGTCCTATGTAGGATCAAAGTGACCTAATGACAGACATGTTTACTGTGTTATAGGTTCAGACAGGTGTATTAGCAAAGTGATGTAATAATGGACATGTTTACTGGGTTAAAGGGTCAGTCCCATGTAGAAGCAAGGCGACCTATTGACAGGAAAATGTTTATAAGGTTAAAGGATCAGTCCCATGCAAGAGGAAAGTGACCTAATGACAGGGATATGTTTAATAAGTCAGTCCCATGTAGTATCAAATGTAATGTAATGACAGACATGTTCTGTGAGTAAAGGGCCAGTCCCCTGTTGGAGCAAAGTGACCATATGACAGGGACATGTTTGATGGGTCAGTCCCATGTAAAATCAAATGTGACATAATGACCCACATGTTCTGTGAGTTAAAGAGTCAGTCCCAGGTAGGAGCAAAGTGATCTAATGACAGGGACATGTTTACTGTTTTAAAGGGTCAGTCCTATGTAGGATCAACATGACCTAATGGCAAAGACATGTTTAATGGGTCAGTCCCATGTAGGATCAAATGTGAAATAATGACTGGCATGTTCTGTGAGTTAAAGTGTCAGCTCCATGTAGGAGCAAAGTGACCTAATGACAGGAACATGTTTAATGGGTTAAAGAGTCAGTCCCATGTATGAACATAGTGACCTGATAACAGGGATACTTTCTGTGAGTTAAAGAGTCAGTTTCATGTACAGTGCCTTGCAAAAGTATTCATTCCCCTCAGCATTTTTCGTGTTTTGTTGCCACACAACCTGGAATTAACATGGATTGTTTAAGGATTTGCATCATTTAATTTACAACATGCCCACAACTTTGAAGAAGTTTTTTTTTATTATTGTGAAGCAAACAACAAATAGGACAAAATAACAGAAAAAGTCAATGTGCATAACTATTCACCCCCTAAAGTCAATACTTTGTAGAGCCACCTTTTGCGGCAATCACAGCTCCGAGTCACTTTGGATAAGTCTCTATGAGCTTGCCACATCTTACCACTGGGATTTTTGCCCATTCCTCCTTGCAGAACTGCTCCAGCTCCTTCAAGTTTGATGGTTTGCGCTTGTGAACAGCAATCTTTAAGTCTGACCACAGATTTTCTATTGGATTGAGGTCTGGGCTGTGACTAGGCCATTCCAACACATTTACATGTTTCACCCTAAACCACTCAAGTGTTGCTTTAGCAGTGTGTTTGGGGTCATTGTCCTGCTGGAAGGTGAACCTCCGGCCTAGCCTCAAATCACGCACAGAGTGATACAGGTTTTGCTCAAGAATATCCCTGTATTTAGCACCATCCATCTTTCCCTCAACTCTGACCAGTTTCCCAGTCCTGACTGCTGAAAAACATCCCCACAGCATGATGCTGCCACCGCCATGTTTCCCTGTGGGGATGGTGTTCTTTGGGTGATGTGATGTGATGTGTTCGCTCCAGACATAGCGTTTTCTTTGATGGCCGAAAAGTTTAATTTTAGTCTCATCAGACCAGAGCACCTTCCTCCATACATTTTGGGAGTCTCCCACATGCCTTTTCACAAACTCAAAACGTGCGTTTTTTTTTTGCTGAAAGTAATGGCTTTCTTCTGGCCACTCTGCCATAAAGCCCAACTCTATGGAGCGTACGGCTTATTGTCGTCCTATGTACAGATACTCCAGTCTCTGCTGTGGATCTCTGCAGCTCCTCCAGGGTTACCTTAGGTCTCTGTGCTGCCTCTCTGATTAATGCCCTCCTTGCCCGGTCCATGAGTTTTGGTGGGCGGCCGTCTCTTGGCAGGTTTGCTGTTGTGCCATGTTCTTTCCATTTGGTTATGATAGATGTGATGGTGCTCCTGGGATCATCAAAGATTTGGATATTTTTTTATAACCTAACCCTGACTTGTACTTCTCAACAACATTGTCCCTTACTTGTTTGGAGAGTTCCTTGGTCTTCATGGCAGTGTTTGCTTAGTGGTGACTCTTGCTTCGGTGTTGCAGCCTCTGGGGCATTTAAAAAAAGGTGTGTATATGTAATGACAGATCATGTGACACTTAGATTGCACACAGGTGGACATCATTTCACTAATTATGTGACTTCTGAAGGTAATTGGTTGCACCAGAGCTTTTTCTGGGCTTCATAACAAAGGGGTGAATACATACGCACATGCCAATTTTTTGCTTTCTATTTCTAAAAAGTAGTTTTATGTTTATATTTTTCTCATTTCACTTCACCAACTTAGATTATTGTGTTCTGATCCATCACATCAAATTCAGATTAACAAAACATTGAACTCAAGGCTGTAATGTAACAAAATAGGTTAAAAGTCAAGGGGGTGAATACTTTTGAAAGGCACTGTAGCAGTAAAGTGATTTAAAGATGAAAAAAAAAATGTAAAACTAGAACAAAACAACTTCTTGTTCTTTTTGATCTTCTCATGTCCCACCCTTAGTGCAGGATCAGTGGCTGTTTGTTTATTTTAGGAGAGGACAGTACTATGGTTTACTTTAGGATAAGGACACTTTAAGGAACAAGAGCAATCAGCTAATGACCTCACTTTAAGGGCTTTGGTGCCTCTCTAATGGTATTTTGCAATGTCTTTTCTCTGTGTGGAATATGCAAAGCATCAATGAAAGAGTGTTGACAGTGTACTAATGGAAAAACAAAACTCTTTTAGGTTACGGTAAAGTCACCTTAAAGTTTGCCTACAAGGAAGTCAATTCAAATGTTGTGGTTATTTAAAATATTTATGACCACAGAAGCAGTGTTCATTGAAATCCATTGCATCTGAAAGTCCCAACAAGCTTTTTTATTAACGTAATTTGATTTAAAATGTGTATTTTTATTTGTATTAATTTTTTTGCCCTTTTTTCATTGTTGGCAAGCTATTTCCCCCTCTCTTTTTCTGCTTTTTTTCTGTACCTCAGAGGCTAATTTAAGGATAGAGGCAACCATCTTGTGCTGGCAGCAATGTTTTTGCTGGTATCTATGTTGTATTGGCAGCAGTGTCTTACTAGTAGCCATGCTGTACAGGCAGCCATGTTGTACTGATAACTATGTTGTTACAGCAGTTGTGTCGTATTAGTAGCTGTGTTGTACAGGCTGCTGTGCTGTACTGGTAGTCATGTTATACAAGCTGCCATGTTGTACTGGCAGCCACATTGTACTGGTAACCATGTTGTACTGGTAGCCATGTTGTACTGGTAGCCATGTTGTACAAGCCGTCATGTTGCACTGGTAGCGATGATGTACTGGCAGCCATGTATTAGTAGCTGTCTTGTACTGGCCTCCATGTTGTATTAGTAGCCATGTTATACAGCCGTGTAATACTGGTAGCCAGTTTGTACAGGCAGCCATCTTGTCCAAGCTGCCATGTTGTACTGGCAGTAATGTAGCTCTGCACTCCTCCACAGCACCAATTGGTCTTTCTTTGTTCAGCTCCACAACAGCATCTATACCATTGATAGATAAAAAAGTCAACAAAGTGACCTAAGGACATTTTTAATGGGTTAAATGGTAAGTTTCATAGAGGAGGAAATTGACCCAATGATACTGGCTTATTTAATTTTATGGGTACAGGTGACCAAGGTCTGTTGGTGGAACAACCAGCGCACATCACAGCAGAAGCTGGAGGGTCGGTGACCATGAATTGCAACTTTGATGCTGGGTCAAAGCATTTCTCCGTGATCTGGTCTATAGGATGCAGTAATCGCACCCCGTTCAACACTGAATCATGTTACAGAAACAGAGTGACCACACAACAACATCAAATTACCATCGTCAATCTGACCGAAAATGACTCAGGAACTTACTGCTGTCATGTAGAGCTTTACAATAGGAAAAGAGGGGTCGGAAATGGGACCAGACTGGAGGTGATACGAAGACCAAGTCAAGTTCAAACAGGTATAGCTATTCAAGTCTAATAAATGATCAGTGGCCATGTTTAATTGGTTAAATTACAGCGACACGTTCAATGAATTAAAGTAATTGTGGGCAACTGATGGCCCAGGGGCCTCATTTAGCCATGAGAGACTTCTCATGTAGCCTAAAGCCTGACCGGTAGAGTTGGGAGAGCATGTCCATCTTCAACAATGTCACCTCAATAACTAAGGACCATACATGTAGCCATTCAAGTGAAATGGATTGTCCACTGTTAGGTTAAAACTGACCAAGTCTTATGTAGTAACAAAGTGATTTAATGACCGTGACATGTTTAATGAGTTAAAGGATCAGTGCCATGTTGGAGCAAAATGACCTAATGAGATTGACATGTTTAATCGGTTAAAGGGTCTGTCTTATGGACGTGCAGTGACCTAATGACAGGTAGGTGTTTAACTGATATAATTAAAGGGTCATTCTCATGGAAGAACAAAGTGAGTAATAAGAGATAAATGTTTAAAGGGGTTAAAGGGTCAGTCCCATGGAGGAATAGAGTGACTTAATGGCATAGACATTTTTAATGGGTTAATGAGTCAGTCTCATGGAAGGACAGAATGACCTAAGGACAGTGAGATGATTAAAATGTCAGTTCATGTAGAAGCAAAATGACTTATTGACAGTTATATATTTAATTTAACTGAACAGGAAAGCATTTAGCCATATTACCCATAATTTTTTTTCCTCCAACAAAGATAGTACAGGGCAGCTGGTGGTGGAGCAACCAGAGTACATCATTGCTGAAGCAGGAGAGTCGGTGACCATCAATTGCAACTTTGATGCTGGGTCAAAACATTTCTCTGTGCTCTGGTCTCGGGATTGTAGTGGTCTTATTCTGTTAAACAGTGAATCCTGTTACAGAAATAGAGTGACCACCCAAAACCATAATATTACCATCATCAATGTAACCGAGAACGACTCTGGAACTTACTGTTGTCATGTAGAGCTTTACAATAAGATGAGAGGGCAAGGAAATGGGACCAGACTCGTGGTGAAACAAAGACCAGGTAAAACCCTACTGTTTACTCTTCTACTTCTCCATAAAAAGTTTCCATATAATTCCTATAACCTTTCCTTATTGATCCAACAAACCATAATGCATCAATCTTACATGCAAAATATCTCTAAAATGTGTCCTTTTATCAGACAAGCCCAATAACATTTTAGTGAAAATCAGTCCTTTCCTCTAAATGACTTGCCCCAATCCACCTTATTTTAAGCTGACCCCTAGTGGCTACTCATCTGCTCTTCCCCTAGTTGTGCCTCATCTGCTCTTCCTCTAGTGGTTCCTCATCTGCTCTTCCTCTAGTGGTTCCTCATCTGCTCTTTCCCTAGTTGTGCCTCATCTGCTCTTCACCTAGTGGTTCCTCATCTGCTCTTCCCCGAGTGGTTCCTCATCTGCTCTTTCCCAAGTGGTTCATCTGCTCTTCCTCTAGTGGTTCCTCATCTGCTCTTCCCCTAGTGGTTCCTCATCTGCTCTTCCCTAAGTGGTTCATCTGCTCTTCCTCTAGTGGTTCCTCATCTGCTCTTCCCATGGTGGTTCCTCATCTGCTCTTCCCCTAGTGGTTCCTCATCTGCTCTTCCCCTAGTTGTGCCTCATCTGCTCTTCCTCTAGTGGTTCCTCATCTGCTCTTCCTCTAGTGGTTCCTCATCTGCTCTTCCCCTAGTGGTTCCTCATCTGCTCTTCCCCTAGTGGTTCCTCATCTGCTCTTCCCCAAGTGGTTCATCTGCTCTTCCTCTAGTGGTTCCTCATCTGCTCTTCCAGTGGTGGTTCCTCATCTGCTCTTCCCCTAGTGGTTCCTCATCTGCTCTTCCCCTAGTTGTGCCTCATCTGCTCTTCCCCTAGTGGTTCCTCATCTGCTCTTCCCCAAGTGGTTCATCTGCTCTTCCTCTAGTGGTTCCTCATCTGCTCTTCCAGTGGTGGTTCCTCATCTGCTCTTCCCCTAGTGGTTCCTCATCTGCTCTTCCCCTAGTTGTGCCTCATCTGCTCTTCCCCTAGTGGTTCCTCATCTGCTCTTCCTCTAGTTGTGCCTCATCTGCTCTTCCTCTAGTGGTTCCTCATCTACTCTTCCTCTAGTGGTTCCTTAACTGCTCTTCCCCTAGTGGTTCCTCATCTGCTCTTCCCCAAGTGGTTCATCTGCTCTTCCTCTAGTGGTTCCTCATCTGCTCTTCCCATGGTGGTTCCTCATCTGCTCTTCCCCTAGTGGTTCCTCATCTGCTCTTCCCCTAGTGGTTCCTCGTCTGCTCTTCCCCTAGTGATTCCTTATCTGCTCTTCCACTCTACTCATCCATTCACTGACATCTCATATCCTCCAGCATTAAGTTAAAAAATCTTGACCCCCACCTACAGTATAAATCATTCTGATATCTGTCATCAGATCTTCAAATATTCCTCTAACCGTCCAATTCATCTACCCATGGCTTATATGTTTTTTTTCATCCATTATTACTGTTCCCTACGTTCATGTCCCCTTGTTGTGGCGAAGGAGCTTATGAATCTCAGTGAAGCTGCGAGCCATACCATAGATGGTCACCCAACATGGGCAGGTCAAACAAATCATGTAACACTGAAGAAGTAACTGGCAACCCAATCCCATATCTTTGACAGGAAAACCGTGAAGATTACAGAAAATATGACAGGAGTGAACAACACTCCCATGTACAGAACTTCTCCAGTGCTGTCCCATCCCTACAAAATGTTTAACCTTGCTCTGTTATATATATTGTATATGCATGTATATATGTCTATTACCCTGTACCCTTAGCAGTACAGAATATATATTTTTTGTGTTGTTTAGTTGTGCCTGACTCTCCATGACCTTGTATACATAAGTTTTTTGGGGCATAGATGCTGGAGTGGGTTGCTGGTTCCTGGACCACAATTTGTCAGACTTGAAGGAACCTCTCCATAAAACTTCTTCTGTTGTTCCAGATAACAAATCACCATCAATCCCTTAAGTAATCTATATATCCTCTCCATATAATACATATTGCTCCATATAACATATCATTATGACTGTTGCTCCCCATAACTTTTCTATATAACTTCTCCTATTGCATTTTATAACCTATCCCTATGACACCTGTTCTTCAATATAACTTCCCCTATAACATCTCTAATTACCTAATTATAACTTAATTCTATAATTCATCCTATAACTTCTCCTATTGCTCAACACAACTCTTCTACTCTGTCTATTGTTCCATATAACAAATCCATATGACTCATGTTGCTCCATATAACATCACCATATAACTCCTGTTGTTCCCATATAGCTCCCAGTATAACTCACCCTATTGCCATACAGATCATCTGTCGATAACAGCTATTTCTCCAAATAACCTTTTCCTACATATCCTCCTATTCTACCATATAACCTCTCCCTATAACTAATCTAATTGCCCAATATAACCTTTCACTCTTACTCACCCGTTTGCTCTATATAACCTCTCCCTATAACTATTTGTATCACTCTTTATAACCTCTACCTATAACTCATCCTGATGTTCCATATAACTTCTATTATTCCATATAACTCATCAAAAGAACCTCTTTATAAATCCTATTGCCCCATACAACTTCTCTCTATAAGTCATCCTATTGCTCTATATAATCTTATTGATCTATATAACCCCCCTATAACTTATCCTATTGCTCTATATAACCTTTCTCGATACCTAATCTGTTCTGCTCCATATAACTTCTATTATGCTCCTCTCTCTATAACTCCTATTGCCCCATACATCTTCTCTATAAGGCATTCCAATATAACTCTTCCTATTTCCCCATATAACTTTGCCATATAACACCAATCTTCTCTTATACCTTCTCTTTGCAACTCATCCTATAACCTCCTATAACTCATAACCTCTCTCTATAACTCATCCCGTTCTGTAGTATCTCCCTCTTCCCTTATTACACACTAACCCCATTATTTCTCTCTTCATCAGGTTGTTCCTGTAACTTGGGGGATCTTTGGCTCGCTATGGAAATCCTACGTATTGGCTCGTTAATTATCTTAATCATCCTCGTCTGTATACTAATTAAGAAATCCACATAAATACAGTATATCAATAGAAACTGCAATACAGCCTCAACTGATAAGAGAAAGCGGAGTACATTAGAATCAGGAGCAGCAGAAACTGTCATGTGAACACTCTACCTCAGGCTTTTGGGCCTACCAAAAAAATATATACATATAATATATAGTAGAGAAAATCTTAATAAAAAAATAAAAGTAATAGTTAAAAAATGTGTTTTTCATTGCGTTACATTTGTATGTAACATGAATAGTTATTTTAATGGTGTACAATTTTACAACTTATTCTTTTATGAACTAAAATGTTCATTTTGTTATAATTAAATTCATATTCCTCTATTAAAACTGAAATACTATATATATATATATATATATATATATATATATATATATATATATATATATATATAAAACAATTTATTAGAGAGTTTGATCCATTCACCCACACCTATGAAGCACACAGAGTCAAATCAGCACCAGTATGCACAAACAATACTGAATATCTCAATAAACCTTTACTGCAGATAAAAATTGCTAATTATTTCAATGTGTATATAATTCTTTATAAAATATGTTAGATTTGGATGTGAAATGTATATTAGACATTTTTTTTTAATTAATAAAGTTATGTGCTTTATTGTGAGTTTATTGTCAGGAGAATAATACATTATTTATATCACTGAGGTAGTAAAAAGGAAAGAAAAATGCATGCACCATACAGTGGTCAATTAAAGTGCCCCCAAAACATTCTCCCCAATGTCTTTCTTAAGATGTGACCATACTGTGGTCATTTAAGGTGCCCCCAAAAACATTCCCTTAATTTCTTCCTTAACATGTGACCCTGCACCATACAGTGGATATTTAAGGTGCCACCATAACATTCACCCTAATGTCTTGCATCACATGTGACCATTCATCATCCAGTGGTTATTTAAGATCCCCCCAAAACATTGACCTAAAGTCTTGCATCAGGTGTCCATGTATCATACAGTGGTCATTTAAGGTACCCCCAACACATTCACCCTATTGCCTAGCATCAGGTGTGACCATGCCACATACAGTGGTCATTTAAGGTGCCCCCTAAATATTCACCATGATGTATTGCTTCCAGTGTGACCATGTATCATAAAGTGGTCAATTAAAGTGCCCTCAAAACATTCACTCAAATGTCGTCCTTAAGTTGTGACCATGCAGTGGTCATTTAAGGTGCCCGCACAGTAATCCCCTAATATCTTGCATCAGGTGTGACCTTGCACCATGAAGTGGTAAATTAAAGTGCCCCCAAAACATTCATTCTGATGTCTTCCTTAAGATGTGACCATGCAGTGGCCATTTAATGTGCCCCCATAGCATTCCCCTAATGTCTTGCATCAGATGGGACCTTGCACCATATAGTGGTCATTTAAGCTGCCCCCAATAACATTCACCTTAATGTCTTGCATCTTTGCATATTTTGTAAGTGTAGTTCTTCGAAATATAGGACTAGAGTGGTAGAAAGTACTACGTTACACACAGAGTGGGGTAGCCTTCTAGAGGAAGTGGTAATGAGAGAAGGAAAATAATGAGTTTATGAGAGAGAAGGGAGGGTGGAAGAGACAAAGGAGGGGTGAGCGTGCAGAAATAAAATTAATAGAGAGAAGGAGGATAGAGAGGAAGAATGAGAAACAATGAGAGGAGATAGTAACATGATATTGGAAAAGAGAATATAAATATAAACAAACAGACAGGAGAAGAGAGTACTGATAGATCCCAAAACAAAATGAGAGAGACAAAGAGAGAATTTAGTGTTCAGAAATAAAAGAAGGAAAGGAGGAGAGAAATTGGGTTTCAGAATTAATAAGCAAGAAAAAGAAAAAGGGGAAAGAGGAAATGCAGAAATAAAATGAGAGGATAGAAAACAGAGTGATTGAGAGGCAAAGAGAGAGTAGATAAAAAGAGAGGCAATGGCAAGGAGAAAAAATGGAAGGAGAGACGAAGACTGAAAACTTCATAAAAGAGAAGAAATAACTGAAGCAAGTGAGAGAATAGAGTATAAAAAAATAGAAAGAAGAGAGAAATAAAAGAGAAAGCAGATACAGAGAGTATTGAGAGAAAGAAGGGGCACCGAAGAGAGAACAAGTAAGAGAAGGGAAAGAAAGATGTGATAGATATAGAAATAAAGGAGAGAAAGACAGGAGGGCAGCAGAGAAGAGACAGAACTGAGAAGTGAGGTAGGGAAGGAGAAAGAAAGAAAGAAAGAAAGAAAGAAAGAAAGAAAGAAAGAAAGAAAGAAAGAAGAGAGACAAAAGAGAGGAGACAGAGGAAAAGATTAAGAATAGATAGGAAAAAGAGAGAAAGAGAGAAAAAAACAAAGGAAGAAAGAGTGAAAGTGTAAATGGAATAAAGTGAGAAGTGAGAAGGAAGATACAGAAAAAGAAGATATAGAGAATAGAGAGGACTAGAAGATAAAAAGAAACAGGAGTGAAGCGACCGAAGTCAGCAAAATGGGAAGAAAGAAAAGAGAAAGGGAGTACTGAAAGAGAGAGAAGGAGCAGGAAGAGAGGATGGAGGGGAGAAAGTAGATGGGAAGAAAAAGAGGAAGGGATAGTGAATAGATAGGAAAGGAGAGAAAGGAAGAGACATAAGTGAAAGGAGAGGGAGAAAAGAACAGGGAAAGAAGGAGCCAGACAGAAGAGATAAACAGAAGAAGAGAGTAAGAATAGATAGGAAAGGAGAGAAAGAGAAGAAAGGAAGAAGAAAGAAAGAGAGTGAAAGTGAATAAAGAGAGAAGTGAGAAGAGATCCAGGAAGATAGAGAAAAGGAAAGGAAGGAAGAAAGAGGGAGTGAAAGTGCAAAATGGAATAAAGAGAGAAGTGAGAAGGAAGATAGAGAAAAAGAAGATGAGATAGAGAATAGAGAGGAATAGAAGATGAAAAAAGAAACAGGAGTGAAGCGAGTAGGGAAGAGACAAAATTGAGAGGAGAGGGAGGGAGAAAAGAAAAGAAAGAAAGAGACAGAAGAGAGGAGATAAACAGGAAGATATAACAAATATATAGAAAAAGGAGAGGGCGAGAGAAGAAAGAATGAAAGAAAGGAAGAAAAAGAGATTGAAAGTGTAAAGGGAATAAAGAAAAGTGAGAAGAGAGCCAGGAAGATAGTGAAAAACAAAGGAAGAGACACAGAATAGAGAGGAATAGAAGATAAAAAAGAAACAGGAGTGAAGTGACAAAAGTAAACAAAGGGGAAGAAAGAAAAGAGAAAGAGAGGACTGAAAGAGTGATAGAGATATAGGAGGGATGAAGAGAGGAAGAGATAATAATGAAGAGAAAGAGAATAGAAAGGAAAGAAGAACAGGGAAGAGACAGAAGTGAGGGGGAGGGAGGAAATAAAAGGGAAGGAAGAAAACAAAGCAAGGAAGGTAAGAAAGAGGAGAGAGACAGCACAGAGGAGATAAATAGAATAGGAAGCAAAAAAGAGAAATGGAGGAGGAGAGGAGGAAGAGAGAGAAAGAAGCAGGAGGAAGAGAGAGAAAGAAGCAGGAGGAAGATATAGAGAAAAGGGGAAAGTTAGTGAAGAGAAAAGCAAGACATGACAAAAGAAAGAAGAGAGTAGAAAGAAAGAAGACAACTGGAACTGTTCGTAATGCAGACCGGACACATTGTATCAGGCTGTATTTTGGGCGGAAATGTATTCATACGGACAGGAAGTGGGGACTGTGTATCGAAAAACACAGCCGTGCCAGTGCCTGGGAGCCGTAAGTGAGTCCTACGTATAATAAGTAGGTTATGTGGTCTGTATTTTTGGGGGGCGGTTTATTGAAGACATAGCACAGCCGGAACTAAACATATCCGCAAGGATCTGAAATAAATACAGAAGGAAATATCGTATATATATGGGGGAAGATTTATTGTGAGGGACAGGAAGCTGGGACACCCTTATACATACGGTGTTATTTTCTCTTTTTTTTAAATTTATAATTAAATAATTATAATAAACTAGTCACATTGACCCGATTCTGAGGTATTATCTCACACCATTGCTTATTTAAAGGGACTGACCCTCAAATCAAGTGTTACATACATTGTATTAGCGCTTTGTTTCTAACATGGAACATTCCTCAGGAACTTTACCGTTGTTTGTGCTGCGTATTTATGCAAATGAGCAGTTTCTGCATACTAATTAGCAGCCAATTAGAACCACAGTCTGGTTGTTTGTCTCCTGTGGAGGTCAGAACAATAACCCCCAATGTTGTCATTCAGTTATAACCCCTAGTTCCACCCTCAAGTACTCTGAGATGTTAGTTAGCCTGCTGTGATGCACATTCATCACAAAAAAGCAGTTTCTCAGGAATGATTTACTGTAGAGAGAAATGGCTAATACAATGTATAACCAGTTATGGTTTGTATAATGTATGTTTAATATTGTACCATCCTGTAACACTCAGTTTCACTCTATCCCTGCAGGCGCAATGTCTTTCCGCAGGGAGCTCCGCGCTCTGCGCTACATTGAACGGGGTGATGTGCTGCGCCTGAAGTCGTACCTCCGCAAGCATAGACACCTGCGCCTAGACGAGCCCCTCCCTGGGGCGCAGAGCCTGCTGCACACAGCCTGTGCCCTTGGAGGCGATGCTTGCGCTCTTTTACTGCTCCGCAAGGGAGCTGACCCCCTGCGGACTGATGCTGCTGGGAACAATGCTCTGCATGTGGCTTCGAGGGAGGCAGAGAAAGGGAGGAAGAATGGTGAGGAGCGGGCTGGGATTGTGCCAGTTTCTGTAAGGGTAATATAAGTGCCAGTGTAGTATAAGTTAGCTTGCGCCAATGATATAGATGTCTGGGTAATAAATGTAACATTGTGCACTCATAAAGGTGCCAATACTTTATATCCCTCCTTATATCAAACCTATAGGTGCCAGAATCCAACCAGGGGGCCAACACTGGGCTGTCAGGATAATTTATACTAATATTAGAGGTGCCAGAAAATATATCCTAACCTGTGCCAGCTGTAGAAGTGCCAGCGTGAAACCCATAGACGTGCCAGGTTTAATATATCCCACACTGTATGTGTGTATATATATATATATATATATATATATATATATATATGTATGCATGTATGTGTTTGTCCACTGACAAAGAAATCATCAAATGATCAGTCCATAATTTTAATGGTAGGTGTATTTCAACAGTGAGAGACAGTAAACCCAAGAAAAACACATGTGAAAAAAGTTATAAATTGATTTGCAGGTCAGTGAGGGAAATAAGTATTTGACCCCTTCGACTTAGTACTTGTTGGCAAAAACCTTGTTGGTAGTCACAGAGGTCAGACATTTTTTGTAGTTGGCCACCAGGTTTGTACACATCTCAGGAGGGATTTTGTCCCACTCCTCTTTGTAGATCCTCTCCAAGTCATTAAGGTTTTGAGGCTGATGTTTGGCAACTCGAACCTTCAGCTCCCTCCACAGATTTTCTATGGGATTAAAGTCTGGAGACTGGCTAGGCCACTCCAGGACCTTAATGTGCTTCCTCTTGAGACACTCCTTTGTTGCCGTGGCTGTGTGTTTTGGGTCATTGTCATGCTGGAATACCCATCCACGACTCATTTTCTATGCCCTGAGGGAAGGAGGTTCTCGGCCCTGTCCATCGTCCCTTTGATGCTGTGCAGTTGTCCTGTCCCCTTAGCAGAAAAATACCCCCAAAGTATAATGTTTTTACCTCCATGTTTGAGGGTGGGGATGGTGTTCTTGGGGTTATAGGCAGCATTCCTCCTCCTCCAAACACGGCGAGTTGAGTTGATGCCAAAGAGCTTGATTTTGGTCTCATCTGACCACAACACTTTCACCCAGTTCTCCTCTGAATCATTCAGATGTTCATTGGCAAACTTCAGATGGACCTGTACATGTGCTTTCTTGAGCAGGGTGGCCTTGCGGGCGCTGCAGGATTTCAGTCCTTCACGCCGTAGTGTGTTACCAATTGTTTTCTTGGTGACTATGGTCCCAGCTGCCTTGAGATCATTAACAAGATCCTCCCGTGTAGTTCTGGGCTGATTCCTCACCATTCTCATGATCATTGAAACTCCACGAGGTGAGATCTTGCATGGAGCATCATTTTGTGTTTCTTCCATTTGCGAATAATCTCAACAACTGTTGTCACCCTCTCACCAAGCTGCTTGGCAATGGTCTTGTAGCCCATTCTAGCCTTGTGTAGGTCTACAATCTTGTCCCTGACATCCTTGGACAGCTCTTTGGTCTTGGCCATGGTGGAGAGTTTGGAATCTGATTGATTGCTTCTGTGGATAGGTGTCTTTTATACAGGTAACAAGCTGGGATTAGGAACATGAATGGAACCAGTTCAGACTAGCTTAATGCTATAGACTCCATTATGTCTGGCTACTGGTCAATATTACAATAGCAGTACAACACACAATAAACTTTTAAACATGACACAGAACTCAGCAATATTACATGGGGAATTACATACAGAATGAGGCAGCGGGCACATGCACTAAGAAACATGAAACATGGTGGCAATATAATTCTCCTACCCGTATTTAATGAGGAAGTCTGGTATGGTAGCTCACTGGGCCAAAATCCAGGCCCGGGGTAGGGGGTTTGTGACATACACCTACCATTAAAATTATAGACTGATCATTTCTTTGTCTGTGGACAAATGTTCAAAATCAGCAGGGGATCAAATACTTGTTTTGCCCTCACTGTATAGATATATATGTGTGTGTGTTTGTGTATCATACCATATGTCAATCTTAGACATGGCAGGGTAATGTATGCCTTCTCCTGCTAGCAAAATAAAGCTTAACTAATGCCTGCCTCAGAGGTGCAATATATACCTCCCCTAGGGCCAACTATAGAGGTACAAGTGATATATACCTCACCTAGTGCCAACCATAGAAGTACAAGTGATATATACCTCACCTAGTGCCAACCATAGAAGTACAAGTGATATATACCTCACCCAGTGCCAACAATAGAAGTACAAGTGATATATACCTCACCTAATGCCAACCATAGAGGTACAAGTGATATATACCTCACCTAGTGCCAACCATAGAGGTACGAGTGGTGTAGTTGCTGTGCCCTAGTATTGTAATATTAATGTCTTTGTCCTCTTTCCCCAGTGTACACAGACCTGGTGGTGCCCATACTGCAACGATGCCCACGGGCTATAGATGCTCAGAATTTACAGGGTACGACTCCCCGGGACATCCTGAGAAGGGCAGAAGCCAAAATGGTAATTCTGAGAGGGAGAAATAGAGTGAAAGGGAGAGAGATAAGAGCAAAAGAAAAGGGACTATTGCAGAAGCAGAGAGAAGTGGGTGTGAAGGAGATAGAGGGGAAAGATAAGGACAGAAGGAGGGAGAAAAAGAAGAATGCAGAAATACAGGAGAGGTAGACAGAAAAGTATAAGGACATAAGGAGGAGAAAAAGAGAGGAATGGAGAAAACAGAAAAGGAGCTGAAGGCAGAATGGGAGATAAAATTAGAAAGAGGGAGAAGACAAGCCTTACATTGAGATGCAGTATTCTTTGGATAATATAATGTGCATTTATTTATATATATATATATATATATATATTCTAGTTTTTCTCCACTCGGATTTACATACATATTTTTTGTAATTCTCCAGGAGACACCTCTGTCAACTTCTGCTACCCCACGTGGGTCTTACTCACAGTCTTCCTCCTCGGATGCTGAATGGCAGAGGAAACTCTTGGCTGAGAGTTTGGATGAGTATGATGAGGTATTTGGGCAGTATGAAGAAGGTGAGTGTGTGTCTGCCACTAGTTTGCACACCCGGCCGTCTGCAATAGCAACACTGATTAAAAGTACTCAAGATCTACAAGTCTTCAAAGACTCTTTCTAATCGTGCCAAAAACTTAACTTAAATATGGGGGGACGGCAGTGGTAGTGGAGACAAAGCTCACCCGTCCTGATCCTCCACAGCCAATTATATATTGATGGCACACAAGGTCCATAAAGACCCAGCCCCACCACTACCCCTCATTCTGTTTTGAAGACGTGTCTCCACCAGTTGAGAGATTAAGATGTGTTATGTATGAAAACAACATTTAGAGGGCCCAAATATACAAAAATGTATTATGAGTAAGCCTTTGATTTGCAATCATAAGTCCATGTCATGTATAAAATATATATTTTTGAGTATATGTTGCATTGATGGTGGAGGATTTCCAGTTTTTGGCCACATCGGACCGAGCTGCTAAGCAAAATTGTGTATTAAGCGTATCGGAATTCTAGGTGGCTCCTTCTAGTGCTTTAGTGAGTAAGGTCAAACAGGTGCAAGGAAAATAGGTATGTGTAGAATTTCACTTTTCTGTATTTTTGGACACGTCTGTAGGACCACCATATGTGGATGAGAGTCCATTGATCTGCACACTATAACATTCCTAATTTTATGCACCAATCATACTCTTGCACTCGCTAAAACAATACATTTGCTTCACCAGATTGCTAGCTCTTCTGTCACGATCAGCTCCCCAATTTATGGCTATAGATTTTGGCTTTGGCCTTAGTATCTCATTGGTCATTGTTGAGATGGACACAACAGAAGGAATATGTTCTCTCCCTCAGACTGTAAATAGCTTAATCTGTTCTCTGTTTGGATAATGAAGCAGTCTTCCATTGTGTTGCTTGACATCAGACATCTCTGTTTAAACATACAGATCCAGAACATCAAACTAGAACTACATCCATGTTTTTGGGCTTGAGTCCAGAAGTAACTAGGTCCAAAATAGGGCCACTCAAACACAGCTACCTGTCACTGTAATATACACAGCTTTTTCTTACTCCCACAGATGACTTCTCACAGCCCCCTCCTGAGACAGAGACCTTCGAGTCATTTGAGTCCTGGGCTGACCGCATTTCTCAGGAGTACAGGGCCAGGCGGAGGCAAGCAGAGCAACAAACCACCCGAACGTGTCGGGCATCGGCAGGAGGCACAGCACGAGAAGCAGAGGAGAGGACTTACCAAGAGCGACGGCTGCGTATGGAAACAGAACTCCGACAGTCACAGAGCAAGCGGTACCAGCGCCGCTGCCAACAAGTGTTTGGGAAATCTACCACAGAACAAGATGACAGAGCTGGAGATGTTGGCGACAAGACAGACACTGAAGGGGCAGGAAGCTCCGGTATCCGATTGTTGGGATACAATGACATCCCTTGGCCTGTACCCCATGGTAGTGCAGAGCAGATGGCCCAGGCCATAGCTAAAAGTGCTGACTCTTCAGACCCCACTACATACAAACGTTACCTGCGGGCACAGCAGATCACCTGGCACCCTGACCGATTTATGCAGAGGTGTTCAGAGCGCCTGAGAGTAGGGGAGCGGGAACAGGTGTTGAGGACGGTCACTGCCCTATCACAGGAACTCAACCGGCTGGCCAATAATGCAAAGTGACGGAGGGGGACCTGGGGGTTGTACCTTGTTCTCTCATTTACTGCAGTCTCACACCTTCCTCCCCGTCTCGTTTCACAAACCTCAGTTTCTCCTCTCTATCTCTATTCTCCTACATACGTAACCAATCTCACTTCCACATTTCTTTCTCTCCATTCTCTCTCTGCCATTTTTTCCTCTCCCCTTTATTTCTCTCCCCTTCACCTTCTCTCTAGTTCCATTTCTCCCTTCTTACTCCCCCGTTTTCTTTTCCTCTCTGTACCTGCCATCTACGTTTCTCTCTTTCCCTTACACTCCACACTCCTTCATTCTTGCTTCACTCTCACCTCCCCATCTCCTTTTCTTTTACCCTCTCTTCTCCCACTTCCTCTTTTGGTCCTTCTCACCCTCCTCTCTTTTCCTTCTCTCTCCTCCCATCTTACTTCACCTCTTTATTACTCTTACTGTCCTCATTTTTCTTTTCTTTCCCTCCCCTCTTTTCCTCTCTCCCCTTTACTCCTCTCTCACTTCCCTCTCTTTCTCTCTTGCTTCCCTCTCATTCCCCTTTCTTTCCTTTCACTCCGCTCTCTTTCAGCTTCCTTCCCCTCTCTGTCCTTTCACTCCCCTTCTCTCTTCTCTGTCACTTCCCCTCTTTCTCTCTCACTCCCCTCTCATTTACCCTGTCTCTTTTACTTTCACTTTCTCCCCTCTCTTTTTTTCTCTCACCCCCTCTTTTTTACTCTCATCTCCCTCTTTTTCTCTAACTTCCTCCCCTCTCTTTTTCACAGCCATTCACTTTGAATTAGTCAGACTAATAAACTTTCTCTCTCTCTCTCCCATCTATCTCCATCAGTTTATGTGAATAAATATATATTATTTTTATTTATTGAAGTAATAATTCCTTAGCTGCATGTGAGGCGGAGGCTGGCATTGCCCATGTCTGCGCTGTGTGTACATGTCATGGTGTATCAGTGTCTGAGGGAGAGGTTGGCACTGCCCCTGTCTGTGCTGTGTATACATCTCATGGTGTATCAGTGTGTGAGGGAGAGGCTGGCACTACCCCTGTCTGTGCTGTGTGTACATGTCATGGTGTATCAGTGTGTGAGGGGGAGACTGGCACTGCCCCTGTCTGTGCTGTGTGTACATGTCATGGTGTATCAGTGTGTGAGGGGGAGGCTGGCACTGCCCCTGTCTTTGCTGTGTGTACATGTCATGGTGTATCAGTGTGTGAGGTGGAGGATGGCACTGCCCCTGTCTGTGCTGTGTGTACATGTCATGGTGTATCAGTGTGTGAGGGGGAGGCTGGCACTGCCCCTGTCTGTGCTGTGTGTACATGTCATGGTGTATCAGTGTGTGAGGGGGAGGCTGGCACTGCCCCTGTCTGTGCTGTGTGTACATGTCATGGTGTATCAGTGTATGAGGGGGAGGCTGGCACTGCCCTGTCTGTGCTGTGTATACATGTCATGGTGTATCAGTGTGTGAGGGGGAGGCCGGCACTTACCCTGCCTGTGCTGTGTATACATGTCATGGTGTATCAGTGTGTGAGGAAGAGGCTGGCACTGCCTTTGTCAATGCTGTGTATACATGTCATGGTGTATCAGTGTGTGAGGGGGAGGCTGGCACTGCCCTGTCTGTGCTGTGTGTACATGTCATGGTGTATCAGTGTGTGAGGGGGAGGCCGGCACTGCCCCTGTCTGTGCTGTGTATACATGTCATGGTGTATCAGTGTGTGAGGGGGAGGCTGGCA
Source organism: Discoglossus pictus (assembly GCA_027410445.1). Classification (NCBI taxonomy): domain Eukaryota; kingdom Metazoa; phylum Chordata; class Amphibia; order Anura; family Alytidae; genus Discoglossus; species Discoglossus pictus. The sequence goes on from CM050170.1 coordinate 66,881,019, forward strand.
CTGCCCATGTCTGTGCTGTGTGTACATGTCATGGTGTATCAGTGTGTGAGGGGGAGGCTGGCACTGCCCTTGTCTATGCTGTGTGTACATGTCATGGTGTATCAGTGTGTGAGGAAGAGGCTGGCACTGCCCTTGTCTGTGCTGTGTGTACATGTCATGGTGTATCAGTGTGTGAGGGGGAGGCTGGCACTGCCCTTGTCTGTGCTGTTTGTACATGTCATGGTGTATCAGTGTGTGAGGAAGAGGCTGGCACTGCCCCTGTCTGTGCTGTGTATACATGTCATGATGTATCAGTGTGGGAGGGGGAGGCTGGCACTGCCCCTGTCTATGCTGTGTGTACATGTCATGGTGTGTCAGTTTGAGGGGAGACTGGCACTACCCTTGTCTGTGATGTGTGTACATGTCATGGTGTTTAAGTGTGTGAGGGCGAGGCCAGCACTGCCCCTGTCTGTGCTGTGTGTACATGTCATGGTGTATCAGTGTGTGAGGAAGAGGCTGGCACTGCCCTTGTCTGTGCTGTGTGTACATGTCATGGTGTATCAGTGTGTGAGGGGGAGGCTGGCACTGCCCCTGTCTGTGCTGTGTGTACATGTCATGGTGTATCAGTGTGTGAGGGGGAGGCTGGCACTGCCCCTGTCTGTGCTGTGTGTACATGTCATGGTGTATCAGTGTATGAGGGGGAGGCTGGCACTGCCCTGTCTGTGCTGTGTATACATGTCATGGTGTATCAGTGTGTGAGGGGGAGGCCGGCACTTACCCTGCCTGTGCTGTGTATACATGTCATGGTGTATCAGTGTGTGAGGAAGAGGCTGGCACTGCCTTTGTCAATGCTGTGTATACATGTCATGGTGTATCAGTGTGTGAGGGGGAGGCTGGCACTGCCCCTGTCTGTGCTGTGTGTACATGTCATGGTGTATCAGTGTGTGAGGGGGAGGCCGGCACTGCCCCTGTCTGTGCTGTGTATACATGTCATGGTGTATCAGTGTGTGAGGGGGAGGCTGGCACTGCCCATGTCTGTGCTGTGTGTACATGTCATGGTGTATCAGTGTGTGAGGGGGAGGCTGGCACTGCCCTTGTCTATGCTGTGTGTACATGTCATGGTGTATCAGTGTGTGAGGAAGAGGCTGGCACTGCCCTTGTCTGTGCTGTGTGTACATGTCATGGTGTATCAGTGTGTGAGGGGGAGGCTGGCACTGCCCTTGTCTGTGCTGTTTGTACATGTCATGGTGTATCAGTGTGTGAGGAAGAGGCTGGCACTGCCCCTGTCTGTGCTGTGTATACATGTCATGATGTATCAGTGTGGGAGGGGGAGGCTGGCACTGCCCCTGTCTATGCTGTGTGTACATGTCATGGTGTGTCAGTTTGAGGGGAGACTGGCACTACCCTTGTCTGTGATGTGTGTACATGTCATGGTGTTTAAGTGTGTGAGGGCGAGGCCAGCACTGCCCCTGTCTGTGCTGTGTGTACATGTCATGGTGTATCAGTGTGTGAGGAAGAGGCTGGCACTGCCCTTGTCTGTGCTGTGTGTACATGTCATGGTGTATCAGTGTGTGAGGGGGAGCCTGGCACTGCCCCTGTCTGTGCTGTGTGTACATGTCATGGTGTATCAGTGTGTGAGGGGGAGACTGGCACTGCCCCTGTCTGTGCTGTGTGTACATGTCATGGTGTATCAGTGTGTGAGGGGGAGGCTGACACTGCCCTTGTCTGTGCTGTTTGTACATGTCATGGTGTATCAGTGTGTGAGGAAGAGGCTGGCACTGCCCCTGTCTGTGCTGTGTATACATGTCATGATGTATCAGTGTGGGAGGGGGAGTCTGGCACTGCCCCTGTCTATGCTGTGTGTACATGTCATGGTGTGTCAGTTTGAGGGGAGGCTGGCACTGCCCCTGTCTGTGCTGTGTGTACATGTCGTGGTGTTTAAGTGTGTGAGGGGGAGGCTGGCACTGCCCCTGTGTGTGCTGTGTGTACATGTCATGGTGTATCAGTGTGTGAGGGGGAGGCTGGCACTGCCCCGTCTGTGCTGTGTGTACATGTCATGGTGTATCAGTGTGTGAGGGGGAGGCTGGCACTGCCCTGTCTGTGCTGTGTATACATGTCATGGTGTATCAGTGTGTGAGGGGGAGGCCGGCACTTACCCTGCCTGTGCTGTGTATACATGTCATGGTGTATCAGTGTGTGAGGAAGAGGCTGGCACTGCCTTTGTCAATGCTGTGTATACATGTCATGGTGTATCAGTGTGTGAGGGGGAGGCTGGCACTGCCCCTGTCTGTGCTGCTTGTACATGTCATGGTGTATCAGTGTGTGAGGGGGAGGCTGGCACTGCCCCTGTCTGTGCTGTGTGTACATGTCATGGTGTATCAGTGTGTGAGGAAGAGGCTGGCACTGCCCTTGTCTGTGCTGTGTGTACATGTCATGGTGTATCAGTGTGTGAGGGGGAGCCTGGCACTGCTCCTGTGTGTGCTGTGTGTACATGTCATGGTGTATCAGTGTGTGAGGTGGAGGCTGGCACTGCCCCTGTCTGTGCTGTGTGTACATGTCATGGTGTATCAGTGTGTGAGGGGGAGGCTGGCACTGCCCCTGTCTGTGCTGTGTGTACATGTCATGATGTATCAGTGTATGAGGGGGAGGCTGGCACTGCCCTGTCTGTGCTGTGTATACATGTCATGGTGTATCAGTGTGTGAGGGGGGAGGCCGGCACTTACCCTGCCTGTGCTGTGTATACATGTCATGGTGTATCAGTGTGTGAGGAAGAGGCTGGCACTGCCTTTGTCAATGCTGTGTATACATGTCATGGTGTATCAGTGTGTGAGGGGGAGGCTGGCACTGTCCCTGTCTGTGCTGTGTATACATCTCATGGTGTATCAGTGTGTGAGGGAGAGGCTGGCACTACCCCTGTCTGTGCTGTGTGTACATGTCATGGTGTATCAGTGTGTGAGGGGGAGACTGGCACTGCCCCTGTCTGTGCTGTGTGTACATGTCATGGTGTATCAGTGTGTGAGGGGGAGGCTGGCACTGCCCCTGTCTTTGCTGTGTGTACATGTCATGGTGTATCGGTGTGTGAGGGGGAGGCTGGCACTGCCCCTGTTCGTGCTGTGTGTACATGTCATGGTGTATCAGTGTGTGAAGGGGAGGCTGGCACTGCCCTTGTCTGTGCTGTGTGTACATGACATGGTGTATCGGTGTGTGAGGAGAGGCTGGCGCTGCCCTGTCTGTGCTGTGTGTACATGTCATGGTGTATCAGTGTGTGAGGGGGAGGCTGGCACTGTCCTGTCTATGATGTGTGTACATGTCATGGTGTATCAGTGTGTGAGGGGGAGGCCGGCACTGCCCCTGTCTGGGCTGTGTATACATGTCATGGTGTATCAGTGTGTGAGGGGGAGGCTGGCACTGCCCTTTGTTATGCTGTGTGTACATGTCATGGTGTATCAGTGTGTGAGGAAGAGGCTGGCACTGCCCTTGTCTCTGCTGTGTGTACATGTCATGGTGTGTATCAGTGTGTGAGGGGGAGGCTGGCACTGCCCTTGTCTGTGCTGTGTGTACATGTCATGGTGTATCAGTGTGTGAGGAAGAGGCTGGCACTGCCCCTGTCTGTGCTGTGTATACATGTCATGATGTATCAGTGTGGGAGGGGGAGGCTGGCACTGCCCCTGTCTATGCTGTGTGTACATGTCATGGTGTGTCAGTGTGAGGGGAGGCTGGCACTGCCCTTGTCTGTGCTGTGTGTACATGTCATGGTGTATCAGTGTGTGAGGAAGAGGCTGGCACTGCCCTTGTCTGTGCTGTGTATACATGTCATGGTGTATCAGTGTGTGAGGGGGAGGCCGGCACTTACCCTGCGTGTGCTGTGTATACATGTCATGGTGTATCAGTGTGTGAGGAAGAGGCTGGCACTGCCTTTGTCAATGCTGTGTATACATGTCATGGTGTATCAGTGTGTGAGGGGGAGGCTGGCACTGCCCCGGTCTGTGCTGCTTGTACATGTCATGGTGTATCAGTGTGTGAGGGGGAGGCTGGCACTGCCCCTGTCTGTGCTGTGTGTACATGTCATGGTGTATCAGTGTGTGAGGAAGAGGCTGGCACTGCCCTTGTCTGTGCTGTGTGTACATGTCATGGTGTATCAGTGTGTGAGGGGGAGCCTGGCACTGCCCCTGTCTGTGCTGTGTGTACATGTCATGGTGTATCAGTGTGTGAGGTGGAGGCTGGCACTGCCCCTGTCTGTGCTGTGTGTACATGTCATGGTGTATCAGTGTGTGAGGGGGAGGCTGGCACTGCCCCTGTCTGTGCTGTGTGTACATGTCATGGTGTATCAGTGTGTGAGGGGGAGGCTGGCACTGCCCCTGTCTGTGCTGTGTGTACATGTCATGGTGTATCAGTGTGTGAGGGGGAGGCTGGCACTGCCCTTGTCTGTGCTGTGTGTACATGTCATGGTGAATCAGTGTGTGAGGAAGAGGCTGGCACTGCCCCTGCCTGTGCTGTGTGTACATCTCATGGTGTATCAGTGTGTGAGGTGGAGGCTGGCACTGCCCCTGTCTGTGCTGTGTACATCTCATGGTGTATCAGTGTGTGAGGTGGAGGCTGGCATTGCCCCTGTCAGTGTTGCGTTTATGTCATGGTGTATCAGTGTGTGAGGGGGAGGCTGGCACTGCCCCTGTCTGTGCTGTGTGTACATGTCATGGTGTATCAGTGTGTGAGGGGAGTCTGGCACTGTCCCTGTGTGTGCTGTGTGTACATGTCAGGGTGTGTATCAGTGTGTGAGGGGAGGCTGGCACTGCCCCTGTCTTTGCTGTGTGTACATGTCATGGTGTATCAGTGTGTGAGGGGGAGGCTGGCACTGCCCCTGTCTGTGCTGTGTGTACATGTCATGGTGTATCAGTGTGTGAGGTGGAGGCTGGCACTGCCCCTGTCTGTGCTGTGTGTACATGTCATGGTGTATCAGTGTGTGAGGGGAGGCTGGCACTGCCCCTGTCTGTGCTGTATGTACATGTCATGGTGTATCAGTGTGTGAGGGGGGAGGCTGGCACTGCCCTGTCTGTGCTGTGTATACATGTCATGGTGTATCAGTGTGTGAGGGGGAGGCCGGCACTTACCCTGCGTGTGCTGTGTATACATGTCATGGTGTATCAGTGTGTGAGGAAGAGGCTGGCACTGCCTTTGTCAATGCTGTGTATACATGTCATGGTGTATCAGTGTGTGAGGAGGAGGCTGGCACTGCCCCGGTCTGTGCTGCTTGTACATGTCATGGTGTATCAGTGTGTGAGGGGGAGGCTGGCACTGCCCCTGTCTGTGCTGTGTGTACATGTCATGGTGTATCAGTGTGTGAGGAAGAGGCTGGCACTGCCCTTGTCTGTGCTGTGTGTACATGTCATGGTGTATCAGTGTGTGAGGGGGAGCCTGGCACTGCTCCTGTCTGTGCTGTGTGTACATGTCATGGTGTATCAGTGTGTGAGGTGGAGGCTGGCACTGCCCCTGTCTGTGCTGTGTGTACATGTCATGGTGTATTAGTGTGTGAGGGGGAGGCTGGCACTGCCCCTGTCTGTGCTGTGTGTACATGTCATGGTGTATCAGTGTGTGAGGGGGAGGCTGGCACTGCCCCTGTCTGTGCTGTGTGTACATGTCATGGTGTATCAGTGTGTGAGGGGGAGGCTGGCACTGCCCTTGTCTGTGCTGTGTGTACATGTCATGGTGAATCAGTGTGTGAGGAAGAGGCTGGCACTGCCCCTGCCTGTGCTGTGTGTACATCTCATGGTGTATCAGTGTGTGAGGTGGAGGCTGGCACTGCCCCTGTCTGTGCTGTGTACATCTCATGGTGTATCAGTGTGTGAGGTGGAGGCTGGCATTGCCCCTGTCAGTGTTGTGTTTATGTCATGGTGTATCAGTGTGTGAGGGGGAGGCTGGCACTGCCCCTGTCTGTGCTGTGTGTACATGTCATGGTGTATCAGTGTGTGAGGGGAGTCTGGCACTGTCCCTGTGTGTGCTGTGTGTACATGTCAGGGTGTGTATCAGTGTGTGAGGGGAGGCTGGCACTGCCCCTGTCTTTGCTGTGTGTACATGTCATGGTGTATCAGTGTGTGAGGGGGAGGCTGGCACTGCCCCTGTCTGTGCTGTGTGTACATGTCATGGTGTATCAGTGTGTGAGGTGGAGGCTGGCACTGACCCTGTCTGTGCTGTGTGTACATGTCATGGTGTATCAGTGTGTGAGGGGAGGCTGGCACTGCCCCTGTCTGTGCTGTATGTACATGTCATGGTGTATCAGTGTGTGAGGGGGAGGCTGGCACTGCCCTTGTCTGTGCTGTGTGTACATGTCATGGTGTATCAGTGTGTGAGGGGGAGGCTGGCACTGCCCCTGTCTATGCTGTGTGTACATGTCATGGTGTATCAGTGTGTGAGGGGGAGGCTGGCACTGCCCTTGTCTGTGCTGTGTGTACATGTCATGGTGTATCAGTGTGTGAGGAAGAGGCTGGCACTGCCCCTGTCTGTACTGTGTATACATATCAATAATGTATCAGTGTGTGAGGTGGAGGCTGGCACTGCCCCTGTCTGTGCTGTGTATACATGTCATGATGTATCAGTGTGTGAGGGGAGGCTGGCACTGCCCCTGTCTATGCTGTGTGTACATGTCATGGTGTATCATTGTGTGCGGAATAGGCTGGCACTGCCATTGTCTGTGCTGTGTATACATGTCATGGTGTATCAGTGTGTGAGGGGGAGGCTGGCACTGCCCTTGTCTTTGCTGTGTGTACATGTCATGGTGTATCAGTGTGTGAGGAAGATGCTGGCACTGCCCCTGTCTGTGCTGTGTATACATGTCATGGTGTATCAGTGTGTGAGGGGGAGGCCGGCACTGCCCCTGTCTATACTGTGTGTACATGTCATGGCGTGTCAGTGTGATGGGGAGACTGGCACTGCCCTTGTCTGTGCTGTGTGTACATGTCATGGTGTATCAGTGTGTGAGGGGGAGGTCGGCACTGCCACCTGTCTGTGCTGTGTATACATGTCATGGTGTACGAGAGTGTGAGGGGGAGCCTGGCACTGCCCCTGTCTGCGCTGTGTGTACATGTCATGGTGTATCAGTGTGTGAGGAAGAGGCTGGCACTGCCCTTGTCTGTGCTGTGTGTACATGTCATGGTGTATCAGTGTGTGAGGGGGAGGCTGGCACTGCCCCTGTCTGTGCTGTGTGTACATGTCATGGTGTATCAGTGTGTGAGGTGGAGGCTGGCACTGCCCCTGTCTGTGCTGTGTATACATGTCATGATGTATCAGTGTGTGAGGGGGAGGCTGGCACTGCCCCTGTCTATGCTGTGTGTACATGTCATGGTGTATCAGTTTGTGAGGAAGAGGCTGGCACTGCCCTTGTCTGTGCTGTTTGTACATGTCATGGTGTATCAGTTTGTGAGGAAGAGGCTTGCACTGCCCCTGTCTGTGCTGTGTATACATGTCATGATGTATCAGTGTGGGAGGGGGAGGCTGGCACTGCTACTGTCTATGCTGTGTGTACATGTCATGGTGTGTCAGTTTGAGGGGAGACTGGCACTGCCCTTGTCTGTGCTGTGTGTACATGTCATGGTGTTTAAGTGTGTGAGGGCGAGGCCAGCACTGCCCCTGTCTGTGCTGTGTGTACATGTCATGGTGTATCAGTGTGTGAGGAAGAGGCTGGCACTGCCCTTGTCTGTGCTGTGTGTACATGTCATGGTGTATCAGTGTGTGAGGGGGAGCCTGGCACTGCCCCTGTCTGTGCTGTGTGTACATGTCATGGTGTATCAGTGTGTGAGGAAGAGGCTGGCACTGCCCCTGTCTGTGCTGTGTGTACATCTCATGGTGTATCAGTGTGTGAGGTGGAGGCTGGCACTGCCCCTGTCTGTGCTGTGTACATCTCATGGTGTATCAGTGTGTGAGGTGGAGGCTGGCATTGCCCCTGTCAGTGTTGCGTTTATGTCATGGTGTATCAGTGTGTGAGGGGGAGGTTGGCACTGCCCCTGTCTGTGCTGTGTGTACATGTCATGGTGTATCAGTGTGTGAGGGGGAGGCTGGCACTGTCCCTGTGTGTGCTGTGTGTACATGTCATGGTGTATCAGTGTGTGAGGGGGAAGCTGGCACTGCCCCTGTGTGTGCTGTGTGTACATGTCATGGTGTATCAGTGTGTGAGGGGGAGGCTGGCACTGCCCCTGTCTGTGCTGTGTATAAATTGTATGATCTTGTATCAATATTTGATCTGCTTTGCCTCCTGGTCACTTCTGGACCTTTGGTCAGTGACTACTTGACTAGATATAAACCGGCACGGAGAGATCTGGCTGTAGACCGACTGAAGAAGTCTCACCGGTGAGAGCACCAGACACACAGCATCTTACTGTCACACACAGACATGGGAAGCTTCTATCTGTGGCTGGCACTTTCATGCCTTCTGGTTTCCACTCATGGGAGTCCCTTGGAGTGTGAGGAGCTAAAGCAGATACCCCCAAATTTAACACAGGTGAGAGGGGTAAGGAAGGGGCAACGAAAATATATATATAGTGGTTACTTGTCCGTCTTAAATCACGTATCACCTGTTATCTTCACTTCCCTGTTCTGTCTCTCTCTGTGCTGTCTCTCTCTCTCTGTGCCCTCTTTGTCTCTCTGTGCGCCCTCTGCCTTTCTGTGCACCTTCTCTCTCCCTGCATGCTCGCTCTCTTTCTGTGCAACCTCTCACTCTGTGTGAGTCCTCTCTCTTCCTCTGTTTGCACCCCCCTCTATGTGTACGCCCTCTCCCTTTGCGTGTGTCTCTCCCTGTGCGCGCTCTCTCTGTTTCCTATCTCTATATCATCTCTCTATGCCCTCTGTCTTTCCGGGTTTTCTCTCTCTGTGCCTTCTCTGTCCTCTCTCTCTCTGTGCCTGTTCTTTGCCCCCTGTCTCCCTGGGTGCCCTCTCTCTCTGTGCCTTCTCTCTGTGCCCTCTATCTCTATGTGCCCTCTGTCATCTCTGTTTGCCCTCTCTATATCTCTGTGCCCTCTGTCTCTCTGTGTGCGCACGTGTGCATGCCCACCCGCCCCCCCCCTGTACACACATGCTCGAATAGGTAGAATCTGAGCATGTTCATCCCGCATGCGCATAGTTAAACAATTGTAAAGCCTCGCAGTTATGCCCCTTCCAATCTGGTTTCCGAGCCCAACACTCTACAGAAACGGCCCTTTAAAAAAGTCACCAATGCTTTGTTAACCGCCAAATCAAAGGGTCACTACTCTATTCTAATTCTCTTAAATCTTTCTGGTGCCTTTGACACAGTTGACCACCCTTTTCTGATCCAAACTCCCTGCTCTTTTAACATTCAGGACAAAGCTCTTTCATGTCTCACAACCTATCTAAAAGATCGTACATTTAGCGTCTCCTTCTCTGGCACCTCTTCTTCACCTCTCCCTCTGTCTGTTGGCGTTCCCCAAGGTTCTGTCCTAGGCCCCCTCCTCTTCTCCATCTACACCTCCTCCCTTGGCACCCTCATAAAATCCTTTGTATTTCAGTATCATCTCTATGCAGATAATGCTCAAATCTACCTCTCTGCACCCGATCTATCCCCCTTTCTTTTAGCTCAAGTTTCCAACTGCCTCTCTAGCATATCCTACTGGATGTCTACCCGTCAACTCAAACTCAACATGTCTAAGACTTAACTCCTAATCTTCCCACTCTCTACTACAGCTTCCACTCCTCAGATATCTCTCGCTGTTGACAACACCATCATCACTCCCACCTCCCAGGCCCGTTGTCTTGGGGTTCTACTGGATCCCACCCTCTCTTTTATTCCTCACATCCAATCGATAACAAAATCATGTCAGTTTCACCTAAAAAACATCTCCAAAATTCGTCATTATCTTACACAAGACACAGCTAAAATCCTAATACACTCTCTCATCATCTCTCGACTCGACTACTGCAATTCCCTCCTTGCTGGCCTCCCCATCTCTCGTCTGTCTCCCCTCCAATCCATAATGAACGCCTCCGCTAAACTCATCTTCAATACCAAACGCTCAGTGTCTGCAGCTCCTCTCTATCAATCACTCCACTGGCTTCCCATAGCTTCCCAAATCAAATTTAAAATCATGACCCTTACATATAAAGCCCTCAACAACATTGCACCCCCTTATATCTCTGCTCTTGTTTCAAAATACTCTCCCAACCGCCCCCTTTGTTCTGCTAACGACCTTCTTCTTTCCTCCTCTCTCATCACCTCCTCTCACTCCCGTCTTCAAGACATTTCTTCTGCTGCCCCTACTATTTGGAACTCCTTGCCTCGCTCCATTAGATTAACTTCCTGCCTCAAAACCTTAAAAGAATTACTAAAAACACACCTGTTTAAAAAATCTTATCTCTTAACATGTATAACTGCACACTCCACAGCTTAATAACACTTACACCCACAATCTACAGGACAACACACAGACCCCTCCACTTGACTGAACAAATTGCTCTCACACTGCCATCTTGCATTTGTCTCCCTCTTGTATCACACCTAAACCCTTAGATTGTAAGTTTGCGAGTTTTCAATATTGTGTCAGTGCCTTGGAAACGAGCTCTATGTACATTTGATTTTATGCTCAAAAACAGGGCCCTCCATTCTTTATATGGTGTTAAGTTTTTTTTTGCCATGTACTCAACCCCTGTACAGCGCTACGGAATATGTTGGCGCGATATAAATAAAGATAATAATAATAATAATAATAATAATAATGCACCATGCAGTTGGATTGTTAATTATTATAGTGGATATACACAATAATACTTAATATGTATTTAAATAAACTATTTTTAAATATTTGCCTAATTAGTATTGTATACTAAAATACAGGTAGAAACAAGTATTTTTCAGTAGAATGTTATTTACAAATTAGATTTTCCTACAATAAACATACATTGAATTTATAATCCTTATCTGAAAGTCGGCCCTTCTGGTCCACACACAAAAGCCAATCTGAAATCTCTTGCTAAGGTAAAACAATTGCCAATAACTGTTGATTACCAATAACTGGGACTCTGAATATGTATTTATTGATAAAGAAAAGACTGGCCATTCACAAAATCTTGGGAGTAATATATAAATAAGGGAGGTGTGAGGGTGAATAGGAAGATTGGTACAATAAAAGATTGAAGCAATTAATTCAGTAGTAGTATTGTAATTAATATAGCATAATAATAAGAAAATATAATATGTCTGTTGTACTGATTGCAGATAAATGGCGTTTGGAACATGATTGCAATATCAACTACGGACATGCATAATCATTTAAAAGTAATAAGCTATTTATTTATTGATTTATCAGCAACTGAGAATGAACTGAACATGACGGCGTTTTTCAACCCGTGAGTGATTATATAATATTCACCATTACAAATAATAACTTATGTTATTCTATAGGGGTATCCCTCTTGTAATACACATAGTGACCACTGTGTGGCAGTGTGCCATTCACACACTTCTCACAGGGTTTGACTGTATCGTACACATACTAATATACCTCCTGTAATACCCATCATGAGGAGGGACCAGCTGGACTGTTGAATGGATTAGATCATGCCAGGATCTGTGAAAACCAGGAATGCAGTTCTGGAATGTAATAACAGGATAATTTGTAGCTGAACTGCAGCAGTGATTAAAAAGCTCTATTCCCCTGCAGAAATACAGTGGACACACTTGTATACTTTCAAATGGGTTAATATACTTTATTGAAACACACAGGTACTTAAATCCATGGGAGAGTGATTCAATTAGTCTGGGTGCAGAGTAGCATAAGGTAATGTAATTAATAGGGTATCTAATCGAATCACTCAGCAGGATGCCCCATTGTGTTAGTTTCACAATACATACCTTAGACATGCCCCTGCAACTATAATTAAATCACAGTATATGAATTAGAAAACTACATATAAAAAAATATACCAATATCAGACATGTTTAAAATGGATATAATCCGTATAACAAGTGGCTAGACACACAATGTCTAAAACACACAACGCAGTACAGCAGAAACCATGGTTATCAGAGACGTATGGCTGCACTCCACAAAACCCAGGGCTGTCATTTCCATTTTGTCCTGGCTCAGGGAAGGAATTCCCTTGAGAAAGACTGTACTAGGCTCATTTGGGGAAGAAATAGAAGCAGGCACCATAGAACTATATTACAAGCCTCTCCCCCAACAACACACATATGTGACTGTACCTATAGTAATATATCTCCTGTAATACACACACTGTCCACAGGGTGTCACTGCACATTGACAACAGCATGTATTTGTCTTAGACATAGTAATATGCCTTCAATATTACAGATATCGACCACAGGGTGTCACTGTGCTATACTCATATGAGTATACCTTCAGTAATACACACATTGACTGAGTGTCAGCTCCATAACTTATGTAAGATACACACTTGCCATGTGGTATCCTTGTTACATATCCATAGGCATATAGCTCCTGTAATACACACAATGACCACTTTTTGTCACTGTGCCATATTCATAGGACTATATCTCCTGGAATATAAACACTAACCATGGGGTGTCATTGTGCGATACCCATAAGAATATTTATCCTGTAATGCACACAATGGCCACAGGGTGTCACTGAGTCATAGGAATATTTCTTCTGGAATACACACAGTGACCGCTGGGTGTCACTGTGCCATTTCCACATTGACTATAGGGTGTCAGCTCCATACCTTATGTAATATACACACTTATCATGAGGTGTCATTGTGCCATATCCATAGGAATATATCTCCTTTAATACACACACTGACCTCTGTGTGTCTCAGTGTGCTATACCCATAGGAATATATCTCCTGTAACACACACACACACTGACCTCTTTGTGTCACTGTGGCATATCTATAGGAATATATCTCCTGTAATACACACACTGGCCACTGTGTGTCACTGTGCAATATCTATAAGAATATAGACCTGTAATATACACACTGACCATTGTGGGTCCTATCCTGTTTTGTGTGCGCCGCTGTTCGACAGAACAGCGCGCGCCGCCTACTGCTGGAATGCTTGTTTCAAGAGCCATCTACTGCTATAAATTAGCTACTATGCCCAGTAAGCAGTTTAGGGTTCAGGGTTTAGGGTAAGGGTTAGGGGGTTAGGGTTAGAGGGATTATGGTTAGAGGGGTTAGGGGGTTAGGGTTAGAGGATTAGGGGGTTAGGGTTAGAGGGTGAGTCGGTTGGGGTGTAGTACCTATTTTTTGCCGCTGGGTGTACTACCTATTTTTCACCGCTAGATGGAGATGAGAGCGCGTCCGCGTTTCTACAGTCGTCGTTGGCACGCTTCCACCAAGGCGCACACAAACCAGGATAGGTCCCCATTGTGTGTCATTGCGCCATATACATGGGAATACATGTCCTGCAATACACACACTGACCACAGGATGTCACTCTTCAGTATCCACCAAAAGATATCTCTTAAAATACTCTGTGACACGAGATTATCCCCATCACTATGCCTACCAGTATGTTCTGTAAGTCACACTTCCATCATAATTTTACATTTATAGGATGGCCATGGTTTTTCTGGGCTTAGAGGGAAGTGAAAGAATATCTGATCAAAAGGAAACTCTGTCCTATAAAGAACATTCTCAGAGAGGTAAGACACAGAGTAACAGTTTTTCAGCTCCCCATTCTCCCTGTATTCTCTCCTTATGCTGCCCACTTACTTATTTGCGACTTGCAGCACCGAATTATGTGCGCTAAAGACACTTATATCTGAGACCGCAGATGTCATGCTTGTAGACGGTAAGTGGTGACGTGCTGTGTGTTAGAAGTTACTAAATCACTAAATTGATAAGATGTTCACTCATAATCATTATATGTAATCATACAAAAAATTACATTGCAGGTGTAGATTGTTTTTTACACTGGTAGTATGAATCCTCCCAACATGCGGGAGTGTTCTTAACTCACATAATAAATACCGCGCTTCATGTTACAAGTGAGCAAGATGTGAACCTCCATTAGAGTATACAGGGAGAAAGATCCAGAAACTGAGAAAATGTCAGTCTCTTTCAAGAAAGTTAGTGTCAATTTTATATGTAATTATTATTATTATAATTATTTGTATTACTATTCTTAATCACAATAACAATAATACATTGCAGGTATCCTTTACATATTTTGGCTTGCTTGTCTTATTGTGCCACTCAAATATTATAGGGGCAGCCATTTTCCCCTCACATTCTCCCTCTTTCATATCGTTGTCCATCTTTTTTATCTTATGCTTGCAATAGAATATGCAAAGATGATGTCACTGTTGAGGGTGGAAACTTCAACACAGATGGGCACTTACACCATGATGACAGGGGGGGGCATTATAGCTGATACTACATACATATATAAAGTATATCTAATTTCTATTTTATTATTAATATGTATACATACATAAAATAATGTATTAAAGTTCTGTGTGCACTACAATAATATGTATTATACTTTGTGTCATACACTGCTCCTTTCCTGCTACAGGGTTAAATCAGAAGCTATAGTGGCTCCCCCTGTCATGTTGTAAGTGGACCCTGCCTAGCTGTGTGGATGGCCACAACAGGGACACCATCTGTATATATGCTGTTGAAAACACCAACTACACAAGATGGAGGAGGATTTAAGTGAGGGACAAAATTACTGCCCATATACTGAGCAATATTAGATTCAGAATATTTCACATATTCCATAAAAATGATTATAATATAGAAGAGGTTTATTGTGATTCAGTGTTTACATGTTTTCTGGTGTTCAGTGGCCTTTAAAGCTCTGGTAGCTCTGTCTTTCTCTTTAAGCATAGTTCGCCAGACAAAAACAGCTCAAGCCATAGTAGAAAGTTTTCCATTTTGCAGTTATGGATTGTGGTGCCTTGTTACAAGCTGAGCTGAAATTTAATTTATCATATGAACCAGAAGCTATTGTGCAAAAATTGTTATTAATGATTATATTTTTCTTTTAGATGATCATGTAATAACACTATTTCAAACTCATGCAGAAGATTTAATTGTACTTCATCTTGGGAATAACACACTTAGAATGGGGTTTTTATACAGTAAGTATGATTATAACGTACAATACAGAATATATTTCCTGGATACTCCTCCTGTAATACACACACTGACCACTGAGTGCCACTGTACTACCTCACAGGTAATAAATGACTGTGATACACACTTTCAACACTTGATGTCACTATATTCACTTGAATATAACTTATGCAATTCACACACCTTTAGGAAACTATGTACTGTAATAGATACATATAACACTAGGTGTCACTGTATACTATTCGTAGGAATATATCATATATAATAATACAAAACTGAACAAATCTATACAAAGAAATTCTAAAAAAAACTGCAGTTGCCACATGCAGAAAAAAAGAATGAATACTTTTGGAAGCTTAAGAACAAATATTAGTTAATTTGCGCTTCTCTGGGTTTAACCTACCCCCCCCCCCCCATAGGAAGTATCCAATGAAAATATGTCATAAAAAATACAGTGTATCAGCCAACCATTTTATCCATCAAAATGATTAAGTCTCATGTTCATTGATAGGTCTGACACAGAAAAGGAGGATTAGTTGGGGAAGTATTATCTCTCTTTGTCCCTGAAATTGAATTCACAATAGCAGCTATATCTCTGACGAGGTGCTAAATGCACGAAACACAATACGGCTTTGTATCTCTTCCAAATGCTGCTTGTATATATTGCACTATATTATTTATACATTTTCAACACAGTTACAACTGAGAAATTACAATCCCTTTATACAGATCTATACTTTTTATTTTGGTGTTCCTCCAATAAAACTAATGTAAAATAGTTTGATTTAGGGGTATCAATGTTATGTGATTGTGTGAGAAGTATAAGAGATCATATCCAGAGAAAAATAACATTTCGTAAATAACATTCAGTTGAAAAAGTTCTTATTATTACCTTGATGCTTGAATTATACCTTCACTGTGTCACTTTAAATCTGAATACTACTGAAGAATCCCATAGGACATTAACCTAATGTCCTGGATGTACCTTCCAAAAATAATATTCATCTGAGAAAATAATGTTGAAATTGTGCTGCACTTTGTTTAGTGTTGTGCAAATAGGAGAGAGGACATTGGACATTCTTGTGTTGTGCCAACAGGAAAAAAATAATGTGATAGACAACTATTAAAGACACCTATTTTATCTCTTTTTCTAGGCAAAAATCCTTCACTTCCAGAATCTGAAATAAAGCGGTTTGAAAAATGGAGTGAATGCAAAAATTTGCATCACTTTCGAAAATATGACAACAGTATGAATTATGGTACTGCACTGACATAATTTTAATAAATGCACTAACTGTGAAACACTAGTATTACTATGATATACCTATGGTCATGTTTATCCAATATATATGCTGATCAAAGGTTATAACAGTGCCCTTATTTTTTGAAAATTTGAATATCAAGGCGAACAAGTTAAAATGCACCTCTGTGAGCCAATGTTTTTATAACCACAATATATTAAAGGAAACTTACAGGTAATATACACAGATAAATACCTGTTTTTCTTGTGAAGCAGATTACTTAATTATCACAAGTCCCATACAGTCATACCATCATTTATATACATTTATACTTGTTTAGCTTTTGGAGGGATAGTCTCGCATTTAAGAACAAATAACAGATGCAGGATGACAGTATGTCCCATGAAATGTATCTTTTAATACCCACCAATTGCAATATACCTACTGTTACACACACACACACATGTGTATGTCACTGTTCTATGAACATATGAATATGCCTCCTGTAATATACAAATTGACCACAAGGTGTGACTATTAAACCGAGATGATATACCTTCTGTAATATACATACTGACCACATGGTGTCACTGTTAAACCTGAAAATATACCTCCTGTAACACACATATTGACCACAAGGTCAAAATGATGTCACTGTTAAGCCACATTAAAAATGCTTGTAATATACAAATTGACCTCAAGGTGTCACTGTTAATCCCCATGGGAAAAACAAAATCCTGTAATATACACACTGACCACAAGTTGTCACTGTTAAACATGAATATATCTCACACATATAATATACACTAATATACACAAACCTCCCTCAAAAGCTGAGTATTCAACTTATTAACATTTATACTGAGATATAGAATATGGTGACTGTCTAATAACACATTTGGTGATTTACACATTTTCTCCATTTCAGCTAAGGAATGTTTTCATGTTCTTAAGGACACCAGAGAACTAGATGCCATTAAGGTTTGTAGTTATGTCTCTATCCCACACCGCATGCATATACCATCTGTAATACACATAATGACCACAAGATGTCACTGTTAAACCCACATGAATATGCATCCTATGATATACACACTGACCACAAGGTGTCACTGTTAAACCCACATGAGTATACCTCTGTTAATACACACACTGACCACAAGGTGTCACTGTTAAACCCACATGAATATACCTCCTATAATATCCATACTGCCCACAAGGTGTCACTGTTAAACCCACATGAATATACCTCCTATAATATCGATACTGACCACAAGGTGTCACTGTTAAACCCACATGAATATACCTCCTATAATATCCATACTGACCACAAGGGGTCAGTGTTAAACCCACATTAATATATATCCTATAATATACAGAATGACCACAAAATGTCACTATTAACCCCTCATAGCTCCACATAGAGTTTGGTGCCCCAACTCTACTTTATGTCTACTTATAGGGCACTGTCAAGTGGCCTCTTGTTGCTAAAGCTTCAAATTACCCTGATCCTCACTATATAGGAAAAATTGTGTACAAAGGATGGCTGGCAATCAGCAGAAATGGACTTGTGTACACAGTGCAAGAGAAATTATCTGAGTGAGTTTTTCAGTATCTATCTATCTATCTATCTATCTATCTATCTATCTATCTATCTATCTATCTATCTATCTATCTTTCTATCCTCATCTTACTACTTAAACTCTCTCCACTTCCAACTCAGTTCCTTACTATCTGTACCTAGTATCCATTTTCAACTCTCACATTTTCTTCTAATCCACTTCAACTCTCTTACTATCTCTAGCTTCATCTTCCCACTCTTAAAATCTTTGAAGTTCTAACTCAATTCCTTACTATCTGTACCTAGTATCCATTATCCAATCTTCATATTTTCTTCTACTCCACGTCAATTCTCTTACTATCTCTATCTCTAATCACTCTTAAAATCTTTCCAGTTCGAACCCAGCTATTACTATCTCAAGCTTCCTCTTACACTCTTAAACCCTCTCCACTTCCAATCCAGTTCCTTACTATCCATACCTTGCATCAATTATCCACTCTCATATTTTCTCCAACTCCACTTCGACTCTCTTACTATCATAAGCTGCCTCTTACCACTCTTAAACCCTCTCCACTTCCATCTTAGTTCCTTACTATCCATACCTAGCATCCATCATCCACTCTCATATTTTCTCCTACTCGACTTACTATCTCTAGCTTCATCTTACTACTTAAACTCTCTCCATTTCCAACTCAGTTTTTTACTTTCTGTACCAAGTATCCATTATCCACTCTTCATATTTTCTTCGACTCCATTTCAGTTCTCTTACTATCTCTAGCTTCATCTTATCACTCTTAAAATATCTCAAGTGCTAACCCAGCTCTTACTATCTCTAGATTCCTCTTGCCACTCGTAAATCCTCTCTGATTCCATCTCAGTTCCTCACTATCCATACCTAGCATCCATTATCCACTCTCATATTTTCTCCTACTCCACTTCAGCTCTCTTACTATCTCTAGCTTACTCTTATCACTCTTAAAATCTTTCAAGTTCTAATTAAACTCTTACTATCTCTAGACTCCTCTTACCACTCTTAAACCCTCTCAACTTCCAACTCAGTTCCTTACTATCTCTACATAGTATCCATTATCCACTCTCATGTTTTTACCTACTCCACTTCAACTCTCTAACTATCTCTAGATTCCTCTTACCACTCTCTCCACTTTCATCTCAGTTCCTTACTATCCATACCTAGAATCCATTTTCAACTCTCACATTTTCTTCTAATCCACTTCAACTCTCTTACTATCTCTAGCTTCATCTTCCCACTCTTAAAATCTTTGAAGTTCTAACTCAATTCCTTACTATCTGTACCTAGTATCCATTATCCAATCTTCATATTTTCTTCTACTCCACGTCAATTCTCTTACTATCTCTATCTCTAATCACTCTTAAAATCTTTCCAGTTCGAACCCAGCTATTACTATCTCAAGCTTCCTCTTACCACTCTTAAACCCTCTCCACTTCCAATCCAGTTCCTTACTATCCATACCTTGCATCAATTATCCACTCTCATATTTTCTCCTACTCCACTTCGACTCTCTTACTATCATAAGCTGCCTCTTACCACTCTTAAACCCTCTCCACTTCCATCTTAGTCCCTTACTATCCATACCTAGCATCCATCATCCACTCTCATATTTTCTCCTACTCGACTTACTATCTCTAGCTTCATCTTACTACTTAAACTCTCTCCATTTCCAACTCAGTTTTTTACTTTCTGTACCAAGTATCCATTATCCACTCTTCATATTTTCTTCGACTCCATTTCAGTTCTCTTACTATCTCTAGCTTCATCTTATCACTCTTAAAATATCTCAAGTGCTAACCCAGCTCTTACTATCTCTAGATTCCTCTTGCCACTCGTAAATCCTCTCTGATTCCATCTCAGTTCCTCACTATCCATACCTAGCATCCATTATCCACTCTCATATTTTCTCCTACTCCACTTCAGCTCTCTTACTATCTCTAGCTTACTCTTATCACTCTTAAAATCTTTCAAGTTCTAATTAAACTCTTACTATCTCTAGACTCCTCTTACCACTCTTAAACCCTCTCAACTTCCAACTCAGTTCCTTACTATCTCTACATAGTATCCATTATCCACTCTCATGTTTTTACCTACTCCACTTCAACTCTCTAACTATCTCTAGATTCCTCTTACCACTCTCTCCACTTTCATCTCAGTTCCTTACTATCCATACCTAGAATCCATTATCCACTCTCATATTTTCTCCTTCTCGACTTACTATCTCTAGCTTCATCTTACTACTTAAACTCTCTCCATTTCCAACTCAGTTTTTTACTTTCTGTACCAAGTATCCATTATCCACTCTTCATATTTTCTTCTACTCCACTTCAGCTCTCTTACTATCTCTAGCTTACTCTCATCACTCTTAAAATCTTTCAAGTTCTAATTAAGCTCTTACTATCTCTAGATTCCCCTTACCACTCTTAAACCCTCTCAACTTTCAACTCAGTTCCTTACTATCTCTACATAGTATCCATTATCTACTCTCACGTTTTTACCTACTCCACTTCAACTTTCTTACTATCTCTAGATTCCTCTTACCACTCTTAAACTCTCTCAACTTCCATCTCAGTTCCTTACTATCTGAACCTAGTATCCATTATCAATTCTCATATTTTCTCCTACTCCACATTAACTCTATTTACTATCTCTAGCTTCCTCTTATCATTCTTAAAATCTTCCCAGTTCTAACCCAGCTCTTACTATCTCAAGCTTCCTCTTACCACTCTTAAACCCTCTTCACTTCCATCTCAGTTCCTTACTATACATATATACATAGTATCCATTATCCACTCTCATGGTTTTAACCTACTCCACTTCAACTCTCTTACTATCTCTAGATTCCTCTTACCACTCTTAAACCCTCTCCACTTTTATCTCAGTTCCTTACTTCATATTTTCCTCTTACCACTCTTAAATTCTCTTCACTTCCAAATCAGTTCCTTAATATCTGTACATAGTATCCATTATTCATTCTCATATTTTGTCCTACTCCACTTCAACTCTCTTACTATTTCTAGCTTCATTTTACCACTCTTAAACTCTCTACACTTCCATCTCAGTTCCTTGCCATTTGAACCTAGTATCCATTATCATCTCTCTTACATACAGTATGTAACTCCCACTCAATTCATACCTCTCATTTCCCCTCTCCAGTAGTACTCTCTCTCATACCCCCACAACACTCTTACTATTTTTCACTCTCCTCACATGCAAAGCTGCCTCTCTAATAGCCATTTGCTTCTTGTGTCATTTTTTGTAGCCTTCCATTTTCTTTCTCTAGACCCCACTTTCTTGTCTTCATCTCTCTTGTTCCCCATTTCTTTCTAACATTACCTTCACTCCTTCACTCCTTCTCTTCCATTCTCCTTTCTTTTTCTCTATAGATCTGAAACTGTTTGGGAGGTGAACTTTGACCAGGCTGACCCAAAAGGTTGGTGTACATCATTACATCACGGTGGCAATATATATAGAGATATTTACTATAATATTCCTAAATAATGAAAAACACACCGCTGCAGCCGCTCTAGGAATGGGAAATTCATATTTAAAATAAGCATTTTAATGGGGTGAACGTGGGGAACCAGCATTATATAGTGGGGTTTTACCACCTCTCGTTGTAATTAAATCTAACTTTGTAGGTATAGCTTAAGTACAGTCCTGATTTCTGAAGTGGCAAATAATCTAATGTTTAATTATTTTAATGCTAGGTCCAGTTAGAATGACAGTGTTTGAGACAGAGAAGGGGTTGCTACTCCTGGGAATCAAAAATAATAATAAGAAGGTGATTTATCTGGCATGTGAGTATTAAATACAATCTATCTATCCATCTATCCTTCCACTATCTATCTATCTATCTAATCTATCTATCTATCTATCTATCTATCTATCTATCTATCTATCTATCTATCTATCTATCTATCTATCTATCTATCTGTCTGTCTGTCTGTCTGTCTCTCTACATATCTATCTATCTATCTATCTATCTATCTATCTATCTATCTATCTATCTATCTATCTATCTATCTATCTATCTATCTATCTATCTGTCTGTCTGTCTGTCTGTCTGTCTATCTATCTATCTATCTATCTATCTATCTATCTATCTATATTCTGTTTGTCTATCTATCTATCTATCTATCTATCTATCTATCTATCTATCTATCTATCTATCTGTGTATGTATGTAAAATATACATTTGTTTTCCAGCAAAAATTGCTAAAGCCAGCCTATCTGTCCTGAAAGAATTTGAGAAGCAAGCTCTGTGTTTTGAAACAAGTCATTTCTATTCTCTTGCTGACAGTATAAAGGCTGAGAAGCGTGAGTAATCTATCTATCTATCTGTCTATCTATCTATCTATCTATTTACTTATCCGTCTTTCCA
Organism: Discoglossus pictus; assembly: GCA_027410445.1. NCBI lineage: Eukaryota > Metazoa > Chordata > Amphibia > Anura > Alytidae > Discoglossus > Discoglossus pictus. The sequence goes on from CM050170.1 coordinate 66,903,278, forward strand.
TCCATCAATCCACTACCCATCCACTTATCTACCCATATATCCACTTATCTGCCGACAAGCTCATTCACCGATCCATCCACCTATACATCCATTTACCTACCCATCCATCCACCCACTTATCTACCCATCCATTCACCTATCTGACCATCTATCCCCTCCATTAATCCATCAATCAATGCATTCACTCATCTACACATATATTTATCTATCTATCTATCTATCTATCTATCTATCTATCTATCTATCTATCTATCTATCTATCTATCTATCTATCCATCCACCTATCTACCCATCTGCCTGCCTATCCATTGATGCATTCATCCTTCTATCTCTTTATGCATCTATCCATCAACTTATCTAGCTACCAATCAATCCATCTGCCTATCAACTTATTCATTCATCCACCCACTCATCCATCGATCAGAATAACTAGCCATCCATCCACCAATAATTTGATGCATCCATTCCATTCATCTACCCATATGTAGTTGAACTTTTGGTTAGAGAAGAAATGAGTTATGAGAGAAAATGCTGTATATGGAAATGTGGCCTTGTAGAGGATGTATGTCTCCTCTAACTGTAATCTGCAATTTTGTATCTGACTCACTGGGTCCATTAGTGTAATTATTAAAAAAAAGCATGAACAGTGCTAGCAGCCATTGTAAAGAATTCAACCGCAAACGGTTTTCAAGATGGCGTTCGTAATATTTGTTTTCAATAAACTGTACTCATGTTTCTATTTTAGCTTCCTTAAAGGATTGTGCTGATATTGAGAAAAGGTTGTTTCCTATGAACTTTGAGCAGGTAATTTTTATTTGGGTGTAACGTGTGTTCCTTTTTCTGGGATTGTTTTCTCCTCCTCTGTCCCGATATGTTTTTTTAGGAAGTGAGCAGTCAGCCTTATGAGCCACTATAATACAGGCACATTTTGAAATCTGGCATGATTATAATAAAGTATTATGTTCATAAATACATTTAAATATAATTTGTTGAGTAATTTCTCTCGGATATTGAAGGCATCCATGTTGTTTTCCATTTTATCCTCTTTATGCTACTCCTGCTTCACTTCAGTGCAGGGCAACTGGCTGCTTGTATTGTATATGTTAGGAAGAGGATGCTACCCAGCAGTTCCATAGGGCACATTACACAGATACAGCCATTGCCGTGTGCAATGTTTACTTTAGGATAAGCAGCAACAAAATCAGAGGTGTACGAACAACACCTAAGTAGGTTTGTTTTATAGGTCTGGTTACCTACTGAGACAGTAGCCTCTTTGTGCTCCGTCTGGTCTCACTCAAAAAAGTGATTCAGCCCCGAAATACCAGGCAATTCTACCCTGAACAGGTAAAACGGCAAACTCCAGACGTTTCAGCCTCTCTTGGGACTCGTCAGTAGGGTGTAGCTGCACTCCCTAAGGCACAGTGAGCAAGGGGTCCTCATCTGGAACCCTCTATAACCCTTAGGGTGAGGAAAACCTACAGGATATTTCTCTCTGTGAAGGGCACAAGTGATCTAAAAGAGGTTGCTCTGCGAGTAGGTAACCAGACCTATAGGAAAAACCTACTTAGATGTTTGTTCTCCGATGAGCACCTCTACGCATTTTGTTTAATATTTCTCACCTTAAGAGTAATAGGAGAACCAGACGTGGACCCCTTGCTCACTGTGCCTTAGGGAGTACAGCTGCACCTCACTGATGAGGCTCAAGAGAGGCTGAAACATACGTCTGGTGCTTTCTGTTTTTCTGCCATTTTGCGGCTGGATCACTCTTTTGAGTGAGACCAGACTAATATTCTACAGGATATTTCTTCCTGTAAAAGGGAGAAAAAATGGTTTTCTAAGTAATTGTAAAGAGAGTAGAGGGTCAGTTAGCAATTCAGTATGTGCATATATCAGCTGTGAAAATGGAGGTGATAGTGCAGTCTGCACTAAAAAGTAACATAAATCATAGGTGGGTAGGTATAGACAAAGGAGAGTGGTGGTGGACACAGAAAAGTGGTGGTGCAGGAAGATCTAGGTCTGAAGGTAAAAGAAACTAAGATGAATAGAAATGGCAAGTTATCAGTTAGCCATTGCCTCTGCTCAGGTTTATGGTATGAGGCCCAGTGCCACTGTCTGATTGCTTCAGAAGTGAGTGCATCAGTCCTGATGGTGAATGGAACAGGGGGAAGATGTCAGTTGGTCAGTGCGTCTGCTCAGGTGAATGGTATGAGGTGCAGTGCATCTGTCTGAGCCCCTGCAGAAGTGACTGCTTAGACCTGATGGTGAATAGAATTGGGGAAGATGTCAGTTGGTCAGTGCTTCTGCTCAGGTGAATGGTATGAGGCCCAGTGCCTCTGTCTGACCCCCTGCAGAAGTGACTGCTTAGTATTTATGGTGAATGGAACTGGGAAAGATCATCAGTTGGTCAGTGCTTCTACCCAGGTTGATGGTATGAGGACTGAAGCCACTGTCTGACCCACTGCAGAAGTGACAGCCCTCACTTGATAAATAGTGAATTTGCTTCCTAAAAGTCAGATGAGTTTTCAGTATACGGGATCATGAAATGTACTATATTGTAATGTAGCCATTTTGGAGGATGTAATATGGGATTTAATAAATAAATATTACAATAGTACAGGAGGGAAGATTTTGTTCCAGAGAAAAAGTGGAAAACTGGAATAGTCATAGATTTTTGGCTATAGATAATGGGCAGACTAGGTGTTGGGACTTCCTAATCAGTAGTTGGTGGTTTGGAAAACACAGGCCTGAGTCAGAATTCTGGGGAACCCGTACTGGATGTAACACACATAAAATCATTCTCAGTACTAATTACGTTTATTGCCACGTCATAGCATAGGTTATATACTTGCAAAAGAAGGCGGATATTAGAGGCGATTTACAGTTCATGTTAGTCAGTACAAGGACAAATAATCAGGTGTTTTTCTGTTTCTTAGAACAACTAGAAATGTTTTGTATTTTAGTAAGGTCGTAAGACATCCCAAGGATAGGAATGTGTTATTATGGTTAGGCTATATCTCGTGAATATGTCAGCAAAATATGTTAACCCCTTCAACAGCAGCATATGTTAACCCCTTCACTAGGTTCATATCATTGTTTCAAAATATACAGTATGTTTCTATAAGGACTGAGGAGAGGCTGGTATAAGGGTGTGATCTAATAAGGGTCATCCACTGAGGAGACCCATCTGAGTGTCATGGGGCTCTTATAACATATGGCTTTTTTTGTAGTCTACTGGCCTGTGGTCTCTTACAGCTTCAGCCTATTATGATGTGGATGTGGCTTTACAAGAGCTGAGAACTGAATATGCATGGATGCAAACTAAAACTGTTAACGGGAAACCACATTTGACCTACAGTGCAATTCAGTAAGTAAAATACAGGGTGATGGAGTATGTCCTACCTATGGTCAAGTATTTTGATTCTGTCCATCTCGCCTTCCCATAATCAGTGGTTACCCATCAGTCCAACACAATACATCACACCATATATGGGGTTAAATGGGTCATCACCACCTCTATTATACACATATGTTATCATCATGACAAATCATCATTGTGAGTACATAAAAGGTCACATAATGCTGGTAGCACACCCCTAGGTAGATACACAACAGGGTGCATCCCTTTGCTGCCCATGGCAGCACTTAAATCATAAAAAGAACCAAGGCCCTATGGAAAGCTGCCCTCCCCAGACCATGGTTCAGAAAAAGAGCTCACCACAAGGGTTTGCACCCTTATAAGAAGGAGCTAGGAGTTGGTCCCTCCTCCAGGAAGACATAGTGACACAGACAGAAGGAGCTAGGAGTCTGTCCCTCCTCCTACAGGGTTACACTGACAAAAGGAGCTAGGAGTCTGTCCCTCCTTCAAGGTGACATAGTGACACAGACAAAAGGGAGCTAGTAATCTGTCCCTCCTCCAAGGTGAGTTAGTGACACAAACAGAAGGAAGCTAGGAGTATGTCCCTCCTCCAAGGTGGCTTATTGACACAGACAGAAGGAGCAAGGAGTCGGTCCCTCCTCTTACAGGGTGACACAGACAGAAGTGAGCTATGAGTCTGTCCATCCTCCTACATGGTGACCCAGTGAAACACTGAACAAATACCTTTTTTTTTTTCTTTCAGGGATGGATCATTGATAAGGCATGAGAAGGATAATATTGAAGAGATACGAGAGGATGGACATGTTAAGATTAGAGGTATTTTATCACTCTTTGTCCTCTCCCCATTTATCTATATTGTTCCATTTTCCTCTATATTTCCTCACTCTAATGTAACACCTAAAGATACTCAGTGGTTCCAAATATGGTATAGTTGAATTCTAGATTCAATAAACATTGTCTTAATCTTTACATGGAAGAAATTAAACTAATATTTTCTCCCAAACCTGTCCCTGTCCCTATCAAGTTCAGTTGCACAGTCATCAGTCCAGTAGATATCACAGGTTATTTAGGGGTCATACTTGAGTCATTCCTCACATCTGTATATTTTCTTAAGAATATAGCAAAACTATTTTTTTCTTGGGTTTTCCATGCTGGTAGCACACCCCTAGGTAGATACACACCAGGGTGCATCCCTTTGCATGGGCCCTTATCCTATCTCGTCTAGACTACTGTAACCTTCTCATATTTCCCCTACTTAATGCAGCTGCTCGTATCATCTCCTTTTCTTCTAAACTTCTCCCATGCTAAAATCCATTAACTGGATTCCAACAAAGTCAAGAACAGCCTATACATCTCTCCACCTCTGCTTCAAGACTTTTCCCTCCTCATCTCCTCCTTACACCTCTTTTTTCATCACTCGATATACACCAGTTTGTCTGCTCTCCACTCAGGAGTCTCCTCACTGTTCCCTAAAGTTTTTGATCTCCTTCAAAGTTAAGACATTTTTAACTAGCCTCTTTAACACACTAACGCATAACATCAGAGAGGTCCCTAATCTTTCTCTTCCCATTAGTGAATTTACTTGTCGACACTCGTCGTAGCATCTTCCCTTCCGTGCGCACTTGTACTGTAACCATAATAGGTCTATATCTGCTTCTTCCCCATATAAATAGACTGTAAGCTCTTCGGACCAAGCACTATGTAACTCATTGGTTGCCATTATGTCAGAATGCAATTATATTGTAATGTGATTGTTTTGTGTTTGGCGCTATACAAAACTACATACATACATACTTTATTAATTCAATGATATTATAAATTGCATTTTCTTCTAATAAATTCATGCTATCAACAAAAAAGAGGAAGAGCCCCTTAATTATGGTATTATGTCCCACCGTGTTATCTATTAGTTTTGGCTCCCTTTGTTTTAGTAATGAACTGACCAACTTCTAACAAATTAGTATATTGGTACGGATTGAAAGTTTTAATTCTTTATTGATAAATAAATAAAAAATCTAAATAGATAGAAAATATCAATAGTTTTCATTAGTGCTTAACACTACACAATTTAATACAAAAACAAGAAGTGATAACCTTTATTACACAAAATAATACACCGACATTTTAAAACAGAGTACTTTCTCAAAAGGAAGGGCTCAAATTATTCTACATTAAATAAATGTATCCTTACTCAACTACAATTTATACTGACAAGAAATTTTCTTTTTTGCAAACTATGGTACCATCAGGTAAAAGGCATGGCCATGGGCACTCCATGCACTCCAAACCTATTTTTAGGTTGGTGGATGGCCCAATTCGTGATTGACGAGTCAATGGCCGAATTTAAAGGCAACATCGAACTATGGTGCCGTTATATAGACAATGTACTAGTTTTTTGGATGGGAACCGCCAATGAACTAGAGTACTTCCTGTCAGTATTAAATACCGATACATTAGGCCTCAAGTTTACTTACACTATTGATGAAAGTGAGTTACAATTCTTATTTCTTACCATACAGAGAGATATTATGGGTAAAATACATACAACATTACACCGGAAGTCTACTGCTTCAAATTCATTTCTTGATTGGTCAAGCAATCACTCTGTCCCCCTTAAGCGGGGAATACTGATAGGTCAATACTTAAGAGCAAGACGCAACTGCAGTGATGAACACGCATTTAAGAAACAAGCCGATATTTTAAGAGCAAGCTTTAAGACTAAGGGCTATCCTAATCAGACATTAAATGAAGCATACAAACTATCAATGTCTACTAATATAACGGAGTCCCTTAACCCTAGTGGAATTAATCCCTCTAATAACAATGTAATACAGTGTATTATGACTTTTTGCACAGGTTAGAAAAAGATAAGGGCCACTAAAGAGATATTGGCATCTTTTGACCTCTGGCCTTGACCTGATAGATATTCTGCCTTCTCAAACCTCTATTACTTATCGTAGAGGCAGAAATAAAGGAGATTGTGTTGTTCACAGTTTTTCTCAGCTTCCTAAGGCACAAAGATCATGGATCACATCTACAGTGGGCACATTTTGTTACGGCCACTGTAAAGGCTGCAATTTTATAGTACCAACCAAAACATTCGTGCATCCAGTAACTAATAAAGCATGTAGTTCCATGGAAGTGATTTATATTATGACATGTCAATGTGGAAGCCTATATGTAGGCAATACCATCCACCAGTTCCATCGTCGCATTCTTGAGCATGTTTATACAGAACTGGATACCCCGATATCCAGAAGCTTGAAATTATACCATAATCAGATCTTCACACACTCTATCTATATACATCTGATTGATGGAAGACATGGATTTGACTCTGTACCTCCAGTTCATTAATTTTTTTACCCTAGAATTAAGTCATTATTATATAACTAGCGACTTGCCCGTCAAAAAATGACGGCAATGTGATGTATATGTTTGTGAAGTTGTTTAGTTATTTAAATATATTTTTGACCCTTGTAAGTATTGTGATATGAAGATGTATTTTTGTAAAACGTTGATGTAATGGTTTTTAAAAATGAATTTTGTATCTGAATAATTGTTCACTTTAATATACATAGAATCCAGAGGAAAGTAAAAAGTAAAAATACTTTTTGCAACGTGCCGAATTTTAACATGAAGTTTAAAATATATGTAAGGAATAACCTTGAAAGTATATATTTTTAAAATTGAACTTTATTTTTTATGTAACTTTGGAATTTTTGCAAAACATTTGTGTAATTTTGAACATTATAAACAGGAACATAGTAAATACATTTTGTAACATAATTTTGAATTAAAAGTATTAACATTTGAATGTAAAAACAGTTTAACTTTAAATTAATCAGTATTAACATGCAATTTGTATCAGAATAATTGTTAAGTTTAATATACATTGAATGTAGAGGAAGGCATACAGTAAAAACTCTCCTTAAACCGTACGTAATTAAAGTAATTCATTACTGAGCACATAAACTGGCGATAAACATGAATGAAACCTTAACATAGTGACTTCACATTTTAACATAATTTTTCATAGAAATGCAAGGCAAGTATTTTGTGAGGCGAATTATCCATAAACATGACTTCCATTAATTATGACTGAATTAAACAACCAATTGTTTTGTATTTTTGAATGTTTTTCCAAAATGTTTGCATGGCTTTAGTTTGTATCCTGCAAAGTTATAGTACTTCATAGTAGACAATGTTTTTAGTAAAAATACGTCCATCTTCTAATAAATCACCTTGACTTTCATTGTTTTCAATGTAAACTTTAATAGCCTGTGGATTTTTGCACCGTGACAACGCAACGTACAATTGACCATGTGCAAAAACTGGTTCTTCCAAGTAAATACCCACAGATTTGAAAGTCTGACCTTGTGATTTATTAATGGTCATGGCAAATGCCATAATAATGGGAAATTGTCTTCTTTGAAGTATAAAAGGGAGACTACTTTCACTTGGTGCTAAATCTATTCTTGGTATGAAAACTCTCTCTCCTTTATGGGTCCCAGTTAAAATTTCAGCATCTATAAAATGGTCCTTTAATTGTTGAACAATTAACCTTGTGCCATTGCATAGGCCTTTTTTGGGGTTCATATTTCGCAGTAACATGATAATTGCACCTTTCTTTAGCTGCAAAATATGTGGTGGCATTCCAGAAGGAGTTAAAGAGTTAATGAATTCAGTTGAAAAGTTTGCCTGACTTTCATTGTCATCAGCAAGTACAGAATCAGCACTGTGATAATTTTTTTGTGGTGCATTAATTTTTTTTAAGATTTCATTATTGAGTATTAATGCATCTTTATTTTTACACGTCAGTATGACTTGGTTGGCAAGCTCAGAATATTCTTCGTTATTTATGCTCCCTTCAAATATAGCCGATATAATATCTTGTTGACAAATCATATGAGGTGGGATCTCTACAGTGTCGTCAGGTAAATGTAGTATTTTTTCTGTTCTTCCTTCTCCAATTTTAATAAGCCAATCATTGAAATCAGTTTGGCCTTCTGATCTCATATTTTGTTGCAGTTGAAGATGGGTAAAATGTTTCCATACTGTACTTGACTTTATACATGTTTCAATAATGTCTGTTCGATTTCCATGTACAACGACAGGTAATGTTTGTCTAAAATCGCCACCCAACAAAATTACCTTTCCACCAAATGGAAAAATATTATCCATGACTTCACGAAGCAAACGGTCAATACATTGGAGGGCATAGCATGACATCATTGTGGCCTCATCTATTATAATTAATTTACATTTCTTAAATTTCTTTGCTTGTAAGGATGTCATGCGAATATCTGACACTGAATTTTCCAAAATAGGCACTGGCAGTTTGAATCCACTATGAACAGTTCTTCCACCTTCTAATAAAAGTGCAGCAATTCCAGTAGTGGCAAACGCCATTGCTATTTGTCCTTGTGCTCGTACTGAACTCATTAATAAATTGTACAAATATGTTTTCCCTGATCCGCCAGGTCCATCAAGATAGAAATAACGCTCTGTCACCATGTCATCATCTATAGCATTTTTAATGGCATGAAATGCTTGCAATTGTAGTGTATTTAAAGTTGCAAGTCTTTCTTGTGTTCTTTCTGCTTGTAGTTGAATGTCATAGTCTTCAAAGTTAATGTCATCTATTAGACCTGGATCAGGCAAATTAAAACTTGCACAACTTAATCCATGAGTTAAAAAGACTTCTTGAATTTCCATTAAGGCTTTTAAGTGTGCAATGGGTTCATTGTATCGTCGCATAAAGTCTTCAGCCATATTACTTTTAAAAGTCTCCCACAAAGCTAATGCATTTGGAGCATTTGAGAAGATACAAATAAAAGCAAATTGTTCTCTCATCTGTCGTGGCATTTGACATTGTGCTGCTTCTTCTAAACATCTTTCCCACTCTGTATCATCAGCGAGTAAGTTTCTATTTCTTGCAGCTAAATGGAAGGATTCATATACAATGTCATTAACAGTTCTTAATTGTTCAAAACTTTGTGCTCCTGGAACATTTAAAAGTAATATCCGTAAGCAAAATCGTTCAACATCTCTTGGACTGACTGTGTAAATTCGTGGAATTATTTTATTGCCTCTTGTTTTTCTTGCTCTCCATAATCCATTCACAAAAACATAGTGATATGGAATTTCAATATATAAGTATTGTGTTGCTTGAGCATCAGTGGAATTTAATGCAAACCATGCAGTTAGTGTAGTGTGACGATCTTCACTTTGGGCCAATGCATTCATTTCATTTCCAGAATGGAAATAGACTAAATGTCGTTGTGGCAAATGTACTGCTAACCTATATACTGCATGTGATCTATCATGCATTTCAAATTTTAAAAGCCGCCACATAGCTTCTGGCGCACTGACATAGCGAGCATCTACATGAGATGCAAGTTCATCATGTACTAACTCACTACTTTCAGGGTTGTCTGCACTTTTGACGACTACAGTAGCTGCATCGTAACCTTTGTAAATATATTTGTAGACATATTTAATTGATTTGATGGAAGTGCAGGCTTCTACGTTGATGTGGGCGTTGTACTTCATGAGTAAATGTGGATTGTAGGGTACTACATATCTATTGTCCACTTTTTTTCCACGAATAATGGCACTATCTCCTTCTCTTCTTTTATAAAGTGGATATCCATCACAATTGGCATATGTTTTGTCTCTATAATCTTTGGGAAAATCTTTGGAACATTGATTATTTTCCATACATGGTGATTGTGGATTAAGGTCTCCACAGGGTCCATGAATCATGCGATGAGTAACAATCTCATATAGTCTACCATATAGTTCTGGATCCGGTAGTTCAGCAACTATGACTGCATCCACTTTGGCCGAAGTATCTAATTTATCTTTCTCTTGAAGTATTATGAGAAGATGTGCATGTGGAAGGCCTCTTTTTTGAAATTCAATGGTATATACATAAGCAAGACATTTGCCAAATAACTGATTTATAGTAAAGTCACGTATTAATTCATTTAATTTTATCTTAAAAACTCTGGCTACTAAATCTGGTCGATCTGAAGCACTTTGTCCAAGAAGTAGATTTTGATGAATTTCTGGCCATTGTGGATTACATGTAAATGTCACAAATAAATCGGGTTTTCCAAATTTAGTCACAATAGCCATAGCATCATTGTATCTTTCTCTCATATTTCGAGGAGATCCTTGAAAGGAAGATGGTAAAATGATGGCTTTGCCAGCTGTCATGTCTCTGCTTGTAGCCACGTCAGCAACATAGTCCATGAGTCCACAATATTGTTCTACACGTAGTTTATCTTGTTGATATTTTATAAAGTTTAAATTATTTGCCTCAACTTGCAAATATGAATCAATAATCCATTGTTGTGTTAGTTTTCCACCACATAAAATGGGATTAAAATCATCTCTAATGGCAATTTGAGCAACTTTAAATTCAAGCATAGAAACATTATTTCGGATTCTGGCTTTAGCATTTGGGTAACTGGGAAGGCTTAATTTTGGTTGCCAACCTGCTTCTCCATGTGGGAAAAAGATGGGATATGTCATTGGATCTAAATTTGGACTTAAGATATTAATATTAATAAATGGTTGGTCCTGATTTCTGGGATATACTCTAATGTCTCTTTGAAATGGTGGTTCTCCTTCATCATTGTGAAAGACCATTGCAACCTCATTTGATGTTGGCAAGTTATAACGACGTTTATCAGTATGTCTGTCTCTTTTAAGCACCATATTAACCTTTGGCATGGGTAATTGATGTCTTTGTGCATGAAGTAGTTGTTCATTTTCTACTTCTGCCAATTTTTTGTAAGCTTTACTGTAGGGATTGTTGTCCATAATGTTATTTAGCTCTATAAAAACACTGGGTAAGCATTTTTTATTTTCTTCCATCTGCATACGTTGGTCAACAGCTTCCATTGTATCTAGGACATATAGTTGAGCGAATTTTCTTTGCTCTCCTTCCTCTGGATGTAAATGTGAAGTCCGATGATAAATTTGTCCTTGGACTTTAAAACAGTAAGGACCATGTCCTGGTACATTAGCAGCCAATGTTGCCCCCATAGATGCAAATGATATGGCACTATTGTAGGATCTTATGTTTGTCTTAAAATTGTTGTAATTTGGAAAAGTAGGTTGAGTCATAATATTTAGTAAATAGGTTGGAAATTGTTTCCTTTGTGGAAGTTTGAACTTTCCTTTTTGACAACAACTAATAAATTGTCCATCTCGAGGTCTCTCCTGTTTAAAATAATAAGCCTCACAAAATTGACATTGAGTAGTCATGTCCCCACAACTATGAACCTCTACTGCTAAAGACTTCATTAAAGGACAATTTGCAACGCATATTGGATGTTGACTTTGATATTCATCAGATGAAAAGTCCTGAAATGTTTCAACAACAGGTTCTAAATGTTTAGTTTTTTTCGTAGCTTTTCTTGGTATATGTTGGACTTGTTCGGTTGAAATGTCCTGTAAGTTTTTAGTAAGAGTTTGTAAATGCTTTGTTTTTGTAGTTGTTTTTTTTGGTCTGTCTTGACTGGTATGTTGTAAAATGTCATCTGATGTTTTAGGAACAGTTTGTAAATGCTTTATTATTTTTTTATTTTTTTTGGTTCTATCTTTCATTTTTGCAGCTGATATTCTTTTATTTGCAAGTCTTTTGCGTTCTTTTTCTCTTCGAATTTCTTTCTCCTCCGGTGTCTGCTGGGCGGCCCATCTCTCTTGTCTTTCTCTAGTTTGACGTCTTTTCTTGTCTTCTTTGGTCTCGTTATCAGCCATATTAATCTGTAAACGGAAACAAATAAATGTAATTGTGTATATTTAAATTTGTAATTCGTGTTAAAGATTATTGTGCACAATTGTTGAAATAAAAGGCAAATCATGAATGTATCATTGATATTTAGTTAAATTTATAATTCCTGTCTTCAGTGGCTCAGAATTTGGGCAATGGAATACTGCTGTAAATAAGCATGTAACATATTTATTTAAAATAATGGTTTTATTTATTAAAAACTTTGTTTGTGGATACATATTTACGACTGCAAAACTTGTTTGCTTAAAAAAAAAGTGATGTGGTTATTGAGCTATGTATTGCATAGTAGCAATTTAAATAAAATAAGGGAGATAGTAAATTAATTATTTTATTTTTCTGTTGACACGGATGCAACTGAAAGCAGTTTCTTTAGTTTTATACTTTAGTACTTATTATAGTTTACCTTGGTTGAAGTGTGATTTAAATCCGAATGTTTGTTGGTCCTCGTTTCAAAATCGTTGTCCAATGGTGTGGTCCTCTGTTGGAAGTCCTCGCCCGATGGTGTGGTCCTGTGGCGATAGCCCCCGTCCGATATTGTGGTCCTGTAGCGATATCCCTCGTCCGATGTTGTGGTCCGTTGGTGAAAGTCCTCGTCCGATGGTCTGGTCCTGTGTTGAAATTCCTCGTCTGCTGGTCTGGTCCTGTGTTGAAATTCCTCGTCTGCTGGTCTGGTCCGAGTCCTCGTCCGATGGTCCGGTCCTGTGGCAAAAGTCCTCGTCCGATTGTCTTCACGCAGTATCTGTTGTAATGTAAAATAGAAAATGTTGTTTGAGTGAAATGTCTTTTAAATAAGTTAAAAATGTATGAATTAGGCTGTATTGTATCATTTATGGTTATTTTTTTCAAAAATATTTTTTGTAACTTTCTGTACAATCCCACGACTTTTGTTATTCTTATTTAAGGTTCTTAGTAAGGCTTGTGGGTTGTAATTATATTTAATAAGAATATGAATTTATTTTGCTATGTGTTTATGTTAGTTTTTGTACAATCCTGTTTTGTGCGCACCACTTGTGGTATACTTATTTAACCTTTATTGGGATGGTTATAGTTAGTGAAACATGAAATAATATAATTAATGTAGTTTGCTATGTGTTTGTGTTACTTTTTGACAATCCTGTTTGGTGGGCATCACTTGTGCAAAACTTATTTCTTCTTGATTGTACAGGTTATAGGTTGTTAAACATTAAAGAAGAATGTTAATGTAGTTTCCTATGTGTTTGTGTGATTTTTTGTACAATGCTATTAGGTGCGCAACACTTTTGTTATTCTTAATTTGGCTTCTTTGTAAGGCTTATAGGTTGTTAAACATTTAATAAGAAATTCAGTTTTGTGTGTAGCAGTTTGTGTGTTATTGAATTGCGATTTGGCTAATTGAATTGTGCCCTAAATAAGCACATAGCATATTATTTGAAATCATTTTGTAGTCATTGAAAAACTGTATTTTTGATATTTTTTTATTAAGTAAAACCTTAGTTTTAAGCAATTGTTATGTTGTTATTTAGAGCCCTATTCAATTGGGCAAATTGCAATTGAATGAGGGCCTTTGTGTGTACCATATGTTGCATAGTTTGGCCCTCATTCAATTGCATATTTTACAATGTAATAGTACTCTAAGGCCGTAATTGAATTGCAATGTATAAATTTGAATAGGGTTGTAAATAAGCACATGACATATATTTGTTAAAATAGAGTAAGGGACTAAAAGTTCTTATTTATAGGCATATTTAATTGTCCAAAATAGCAATTGAATGAGGGCCTTTGGTTACTGCATTTGTTATATTGTGAGCTCGTCATTCAATTGTGTTTTGACCAATGGAATAGAGCTGAATATCAGCACAGAGCATAATTTTTTACGGAATTTTGTATTTAGTGAACTTGTATCCAAAAGGAACGTGTTCACAAAAGAAAAATTTCCTTTAAAAAATATGCTCTGTGCTTATATAGAGCCCTATTGAAATGGGCAAATCACATTTGAGTGAGGCCCTTGGCCATTAAAGATATATAGGTCCTCATTGAATTGCAATTTTGCCAATTGAAGAGGGCTCTATATAATCACATAACCTATTTCTTGAGCAAACTTTTTAGTTATTGAAAACCTTCATTGTGGTTAGAAGTTCAGTAACTAAAAAGTTCTGTATAAAAAAATATTATGTGCTTATATAGAGCTCTATTCAATTGAGAAAGTTGCAATTGAATAAGGCTCATGGTTCTTTCTTGTTTATACTTAATACTTTACCTTGATAGAAGTTTTGAATGACAGACGGTGCCTTCCTGGCAATCTTAATCCGCCGGTGTTCTTGTAGTGTCTGTTTGAAAAAGAAAGTGAAATAGTTATTTGTATATTTATAATTTTTCATCTAGCAAAGCATGGCCTTTTGAGCATGTAATGTCTTGTTGTATCTTACCTCTTCAAATTTGTTGGTGTTCTTTAAAAGGGATTGTGCTTCACAGTGCACGGTGCAAATTGTTGAGAGACGCTGTTGATGCAGAGTCTGTTTGAATATTAAAAGAAATAGAAAGATTCAGCTTTATATGATCTATTGAATTGCAGTAAATGAATTCAATTAACCTTATTTTTTGTTGGTGTCTACACACATATGTCACATACATGAAGTGTACGTGTGACATATTAGTATACATGAGTCAAATTTAAATGGTTAAATTAACCTTATTTTTTATTTTTTTGTAACACACATAAATGTGTGTGTGTGAGATGTAACTATAGATGATACACATATATGTGCGTGTGACATATCAGTATACATGAGATATAATGTCATTTAAATGTAGTTGTTTACTGATTTTGTTGTAAGCTAATTTTGTTGCATTGGCAATTCACATAAATGTGCGTGTCACATGTCACTATACATTATAGACATAATATATGTGCGTCTCACATGTCACTATACATTATACACATATACGTGCGTGTCACATGTCACTATGAAGGGGCAATACACAGAAATGTGCGTGTCAGATGTCACTATACATTATAGACATAATATATGTGCGTCTCACATGTCACTATACATTATACACATATACGTGCGTGTCACATGTCACTATGAAGGGGCAATACACAGAAATGTGCGTGTCAGATGTCAGTATACATGATAGACATATATGTGCGTGTCACATGTGACTATACATTATAGACATATATGTGCGTGTCAGAGGTCACTATACATAAAGCTCAGTTTATTTTTTTTTGTGAGCCTATACACATAAATGTGCAATACATGATGACTACATAAATCCTAGTTTATTTTTTTATTTGTTTGACCTGACCTGATAATAAAATGTAATATATTATAGCTTACCTGTCAGTTGTAATTTGCACAATGTAAAGTAGTAAATTAGTAAAGAATTGTCTTCTCAAGTAAAAGCAGAAGTCACTCCGTTGATCACCTGAGGAGAAATGTATTTTTTATTTGGAAATAGGCAGTATTTATAAACTTGTAGAAAGTTCTGGAAAGTGAGACCGTTAGAACGCAATACGCATGCGCTATTTGCGTTCCAGCTTACAATTTGCGTTCCATCCGCCATTTTAGGCGTATTACTGTTCAAAATGGTGTTTAATATGATTGTGATACGTTCCGCATAGTATGTGTTTCATTATTGCGAGTAAGTGTAGTGTAGTTACGTCTAAAGCCTCGTTTTCGTTTTGTTCGTCGGCCATTTTTTCTCTCGCTTAGCGATGGTATTAGTGTCTAAAGTGTTTCTTTTGATTTAAATGTAGGTGTAACTTGTTTTTTTGAGGTGCTGGCTGGTTCCTCTTGCTGTAGGTAAGCTTTTTATGTGTTTGTTGTGTGTCTTTGTTAAGTTTTAAATGTTTGTATGTCGGCGTGTTGCGTCCGATGTTTGCGAAGTCGTAATGTGTAGTAACGTGTCTCGTATGGTGTTTGCGTGTGTAGCCTCGTTTTCGTTTTATTCGTCGGCCATTTTTTGTGTCGCTTAACAAAGTATTTAGTGTCTAAACTCTTTTATTTTGAGTGCAATGAAGTTGTAAGTTGCATTTTTGAGGTCCTGGGTGCTTCCTGTTTGTGTAGGTAAGTTTTTTATGTATGTGCTGTGTGTATGTATTGTGTTTGTAATTTTGTAATGTTCGCGAGTTGCGTCCGAGTGTTGCGAGGCCGTAATGTGTGTGAACGTGTGTCGTATGTTGTTTGCGAGTGTCGTAATGTGTGTGAACGTGTGTCGTATGTTGTTTGCGAGTGTCGTAATGTGTTGCGACGTCAATTTTTTTTTGCAAGGGTCGCAGTTGCTGCAACTGAAGACCTCCCTTTGCGAGGTCCTCAGGTGCTGGCATGGAGCGCCTGCGGCGCTCCAAGCCAGCAACTGAGGCCCTCGCTTCGCGAGGGTCCTCAGTTGCTGGCAAGGAGCGCCTGCGGCACTCCATGCCAGCAACTGAGGCCCTCGCTTCGCGAGGGTCCTCAGTTGCTGGCAAGGAGCGCCTGCGGCGCTCCATGCCAGCAACTGAGGCCCTCGCTTCGCGAGGGTCCTCAGTTGCTGGCAAGGAGCGCCTTCGGCGCTCCCTGCCAGCAACTGAGAACCTGGCACAGTGCCCTCGCTACGCGAGGCCCGCGACTCGCTGCGCGAGTCGCGGCCCTCGCTTTGCGAGGCCCGCGACTCGCTGCGCGAGCCGCGGCCCTCGCTACGCGAGGCCCGCGACTCGCTACGCGAGCCCCGGCCCTCGCTTCGCGAGGGCCGCGGCTCGCTACGCGAGCCCGCAGCGTTAGCAACAACTCGTACGCTCACAACTATATATGTGATTTTCTAAATAAAACTTTAAATATCTGTTTGTTAAATAACCTCCCTAAGGATCATACCTTACTTGATCCCTTTTCAGGTATTCTTTTCAACGGATGTGTATATGATTTTACACACACACATACATATATATATATATATATATATATTATATATATATTTATATTTATATATATATATATTTATATATGTTATTTACTTTATATATGCATACAGTGGCTTATTTATCAGCCACCATTTACCTCTACACCTATCCATTTACGTAGAGAATAGAAACTGTCATCTTTTTATCACACTTTTCACAATACTACTCTTATCATTCTCTGTTTTTCGTGAACTCTATATCATTCCTTCAATATATTTCATGGTAGTCATTTGTGGGACTCCTTCTCACTTTACAATATAGCATCCACACATATAGATATGCATTCATACATTTTCTTAAATTCATAAAGAGGGATATAATGGAGGTTGACTATGTTATGTAACCACCTCCATATATACATTGAGCTGTTTTTCTTGTCACTATTTTATACACTTATATACAAACATTGAGTTTTGTACATTCACATCCAGCCACTTCCAGTCATTCAGGTATATTTCAGTAATTGCCCCCCCCCCCCCCTTTTATTCATCACTTACACCTACTACAACATTATGCTCTATACAATTTTTTTCAATTTATGTGGTTCATGGTAGTCATTAGTAGCACACTTGTTTACACTATATAGAATACACACACATATCTGTACTCATATATTCACACATAGACTAGTTTATTCATTTTGTGATCCATAAGTTTGTTATAGAGAGGGATACAGTGGATGTTTATGGTGTAATGCAGATACCTTCCTTATTTGTGATATTTGTACACCCCCTTGGGTTCCTTAGGCAGATTATTCCTTAGGGTATTTAGTTGCAACTACGCAGTCTTGCTCAACCTTGTGATCTGCAAAACATTGAGACTGTATTTTGGTTGCTTGGATAAAACCTGTCTTGTTCTGCCCAGTATTGCTACCTGGAAGCTATTCACATTTCTCAGGTCGCAAGCTCTTTTCCCCTTTTTGAGAGAGCACATTAGGGTGTCACAAGGCCCGTAAAGTAGGGGGGGGGGGGGGACTTGCATCGTGTGGCAACGGGCAAGTCGCTAGTCTCTGATAACTTCTGAACGTTATGTGAAACCCCAGGAAGTAACGAGGCTCATTAGGTATCATGGAAAAAGGGTCAGCTTGACTGCCTTGATATTTATCCCGCTTATTAGACTGCTGACCAAAGACACTATGAGGTCAGATCCAATTATTAAAGGGCTTAGCCCAAAATAAATATTAGTATCCCGCTCAGTCCCAAGTGATTAGATAACTTTTAGGGGAGAGATTCCTGTTACAGAAAGTGTGACAATTTGTAATTAACAATTATCGGCAATAATTAACCCATTAGAAAGATATACCGGTTCATGCTTAGTGGGTGAATCAGAAAGGCTGACTGGCAGTTAAAAAATGCTAATTTTAATGTAATATTTGGAAGATTTGGAATTTATTTTCTCTCTCTCTCTCTCTCTCTCTCTCTCTCTCTCTCTCTCTCTCTCTCTCTCTCTCTCTCTCTCTCTCTCTCTATATATATATATATATATATATATATATATATATATATATATATATTCTTTATTATGCCTCTACCTGCATTTTGTCATTCTCTCTTTCTTTTTTCTCACACAATTTCTATTTCTTTCAGATAATGTCTCTCTGACAAATGTCACCATGTACCTCTTGGGCTCAGATTGCATCCTCCACACATTTGAGACACCAGCACACATAAAACAATTCTACATATTATTTTGTAAGTATTTTAAGTCTTTCAATCTCTTTCCATCTCCCCTTTCTCTCAATCTTGCCATCTCTTTGTGTCTCTCTCTATCTCTTTGTGCCTTCTCTCTGGCTATCTCTTTTTGATTCTAGCCCATTTTCCATAATGGGCTAAATGTTTTTATTTGTCATTGATCATTAAAGAAAAAAAAAAAAAAAAAAAAAAAAAAAAAAAATATATATATATATATATATATATATATATATATATTCAGTGAATCCAAAAAGCACTATTCAATATAAAACTTAATAAAACAGCTTGCCTCCACCCATTATGAGGTTATCAGGGATGGGAGCAACTGTGACTTAGAGGCAGTCATAAATGGGGTAAGGCATAAGCTTGTCACAGCTCTAGCTAATGAAAAGCATCTAGAGAAAGAGGGGTAATAATAGGGATCAGAGAAGAGAGTGGGAGAAGAACATAACGAGATCAGAGAAGAGAGAAAGAATGGGAAAGCAGAAATAAAGGGGGAACAGGGGAGAGAAAAAAAATAGAATATATAGAAGAACATAAAATAGAAAAGCAGAAGAAGAGAGGTGGGGAATAAAGGAGAGGAACAAAACAACAAAGAAGTAAAGAGAAAATATGGACAGAGAAAAGAAGTAGAGAGAAGTAAAAAAGTAAGGGAGTAATGAGGGAGTTAAAGGTAAGTAAGAGATAGGAGAAGGGTAGAAAGTAAGGGTAAGTAAGTTTGGAGAAGGGCAAAAGAGAAAGAAAGGACAGGAGAGAGAGGAGGGGAGGTGGCAGAAGTGGGTAAGAGGGAGAAGAGGCAGAACAGTGGCAGGGTGAGAAGAGGCAGAGGGTAGGCAAGGGTAGAAAAAGAAGCAGAAGGAGAGAGGCAGAGAGAAAGGAAGCAGACGGGCAAACAGAGGGTATATATATATATATATAAGTGGAAGTTCCCTAAATGGATTTACAAACTAGAATTGTTTATGCATAACTGAAAAATCCACGTTCTGAGGTAATACATTATTGACAGCAATTAATTAAGAGTTGCAGTTGAATAATAAAGAAGATAAGCATGTCCAGTTAAAAAAATGGATGCATTGTCATACATAAGGATTCTGGGTAGTAATACAATTCTTATTCAATTTGTGAAGGAATTTTGAAAGAGTGGGATCACTGAACAATATCTTATTCACCCTTATTTAGAGAAGATGTGTTACTTTAAAACAAGTATTCACCTAATAAAGTGGTTTATTTAATTCAATGTCCCTGTGGACTGACGTATATTGGGAAAATAGACTGACAATTTAAACAAAGAGTGCGACTGGATTGTTCACGTGTAGCTTTGACCTCAGAAGGTGTAGACCAGTTGGTAGCAAATCATAGTCTATAATATCTATACAATGTGGCCTTTAATCAAGCGAGAGCAGTGCATACAAATTGGAAGTTTTCTATAATGAGCAATAAACTTTTAGTTAGTTTATAAAGATGCAAAAGTCCTCTCCTTTATTTATTTGTTCTTTCACTTCTTTCTCCTCTCTCTTTTTCTTGAAAACCTTTTGTTTTGTTCAGATAATGTCTCTCGAGCTAATCCTACCTGAGAGACATGAATATACTCTCACTTATATATATATATATATCTCTATTTATTACAGGTCGCTCAAACCCAGTTCCAAGTGAACATATTAAAACATTTTCCGTGTACTCTCATTGCAACAATGCACCAAACATTGTCATACGTAGTCAGGCCTCAGGTATGTGCAGAGAATAACTATTTACTATTCCTGTTTTGTGTGTATATATATATATATATATATATATATATATATATAAAAACCGTATATACTCGAGTATAAGCCGACCGAGTATAAGCCAAGGCACCTATTTTACCACAAAATACTGGGAAAAATGAGTGACTCGAGTATAAGCCGAGGGTGGGAAATGTGCTGCCCCCTGTGTCCCTCTTGTGCCCTCTGTGTCCCCCTCTTGTGTGCCCTTTTCTTGTGTCCCCCCTCTCTCTCCCCTGTGTCTCTTCTTCCCTCTCCCTTCCCTGTGTCTTTCCCCCCTCCCTTATCACCCTCCTCAACCCCCTCCTCATACTCAACCTCCCTCCTCATCCTCAACCTCCCTCCTCATCCTCAACCCCCCCATCCTCAACCCCCTCCTCAACCCCCCTCCTCAACCCCCCTCTTCAACCTGAACCACCCTCCTCAACCTCCCTACTCAACCTCAACCTCCCTCCTCATCCTCAACCTCCCGCCTCAACTCCCCTCCTCATCCTCAACCTCCCTCCTCATCCTCCCTCCTCATCCTCAACCTCCCTCCTCTACCCCCCCATCCTAAACCGCCTCCTCAACCCCATCCTCAACCTCCCTCCTCAACCCCCCATCCTCATCCTCAACCCCCCATCCTCAACCCCCTCTTCAACCCCCCTCCTCAACCTCAACCCCCCTCCTCATCCTCAACCCCCTCCTCAACATCCCTCCTCATCCTCAACCTCCATCCTCATCCTCAACCCCCTCCTCAACCTCAACCTCCCTCCTCAACCCCCCTCCTCATCCTCAACCCCCTCCTCAACCCCATCCTCAACCCAATCCTCAACCCCATCCTCAACCCCCCTCCTCAACCTCCCTCCTCAACCTCCCTCCTCAACCTCCCTCCTCAACCCCCCCATCCTCATCCTCAACCCCCCCATCCTCAACCCCCTCCTCAACCTCAACCCCCCTCCTCATCCTCAACCCCCTCCTCAACCTCCCTCCTCAACCCCCCTCCTCAACCTCCCTCCTCATCCTCAACCCCCCCATCCTCAACCCCCTCCTCAACCCCCTCCTCAACCCCCTCCTCAACCCCCCATCCTCAACCCCCTCCTCAACCCCCCTCCTCAACCTCAACCTCCCTCCTTATCCTCAACCCCCTCCTCAACCTCCCTCCTCAACCTCAACTACCCTCCTCAACCTCCCTCCTCATCCTCAACCTCCCTCCTCATCCTCAACCTCCCTCCTCATCCTCAACCCCCTCCTCAACCACTAGGCCAATGCTAAAGACGTGGCGCGCATGACGTGGGGCGTCATTAGCATATACCGGGTGCCGACACAGGAAGGAGCGGAGGCTGGAGGAGTAGCTGCAGATGAAGGTTAGTGAGGGGAAAGGGAGGGGGGGGGTATTTAGAGGGGTGAAGTGAGGAGGGGGGGGTTAGAATGAGGAAGGGGGTTTAGAATGAGGAGGGGGAGGGAAAGAGACACAGGGGGGTTAGAGAGACACAGGGGGGGTAGAGAGACACGGGGGGGGGTAGAGAGACACGGGGGGGGGAGAGTGACTCGAGTATAAGCCAGGGGGGGCCTTTTTTCTCGCCTTAAAAAAAGGGCTGAAAGACTAGGCTTATACTTGAGTATATACGGTATATATACATATATATATATATATATATATATCTCTATAAATGTGTGTATATAAATGACTCTGGATAAGGGCAGTCCTCCGAAATCATCAGTGTAGAACGTTTCAGGAATAGAAACTCATGGGATTTACTCCAAGTAAAATTTTTTTAATGTAACCATTTAACCATTGTCCATCCATAGCCTCTCAAGATGGTTTCCAGATACAGCCAATATATAATAAACACATTTACCAATACATTAAGTGTTATATTTAGCCATTTGGTTTGATGAAGGAGCACGTTGCAATAAGACAAATCAATTCTATCAACTGTTTGTGTCGTTCAATCGTCCTTCAGGGAACCCTAATTCCATCAATAGTATATAGTAAATGTCACCATCTAGTGGATGGAGGTTAATTACACAGCCCAAATACTGCCATAAATAGTTATAAATAGTTAGTGGACCACAAAATATGTAAAAGAAGGAGCTTGGGCTATTTATTGAAGTATACATAATCATCTATTTGTGAAATAATAAAATGACTAAAAATGTATCATAAAAATGCCTTACAAGAAACGCCTTATAAGAAACTCCATTACAAACGTCTAATAAGAAACGGCCCATAAGAAGCGTCCCGTGAGAAACATCCTAAAAGAAACAGGCCAAACTATTATGTTCAATGAGCCAAATGGTGTCACCTTGTGAGACCAGATGGATTCATCTTTTGAACATCTCAACAACATCTTTATTTTGTCACCACCCTGAGTCAAGGGGATCCAAATAATAATCATAGATTCAAGCGAAGGTAGAGTATGTTGCCATTTCATAACGTGTTGTGCAATTGATTTGTCACTTTCTACTTACAGTATATATATGTAATATATGTAGGTCTGGGTTGCCTGGTCGTTACGATATGGTCACCAAGAGTTGGACATGACTGAAGGACTGAACAAAAACAATATATAGAGGTCACAGAAGCCCAGTGTCAGTAAGGGCAGATATACCAATACTGTGACCTATTAGGTGGCCATCTGGCCAACTCATCGAGCAATATCTTGTAACATGAATCTGACCCACACAAAAGAATGGTCCAGATCAAAAGAAACCAGCTGTCTCCACACCTAATCTTAGATCTACTTAGGCCTCATCAATGAGGTGCAGCTGATTTCCTTAGTTAAAGTGATGAAGTCCATGCCTGAAACCCCTTATGAACCCTAAAGTTAGCAACCCAACGTTTATTGGTATACAAACTGGGACATATGGTGGGATGTCCTATGGGCTTTTGACCCAGTCAAAGAGCCACTTCAAAGTGGAGAAATATCCTAGCCCCCACATCGCCAAGCAATGTTCCTCTAAACGGTATATTCAGATGTATGTTTTTTTTTAATACTTTGTGTATATGTGTGTGTGTGGCATACATTTTGTCTCAATTAATCTTCTTTTTCTTCTATTTATAGCATTATCCTGTTCTGATTTACCAAATGAAGTTAAGGAAATTGATTTAGAGAAGGTAAGAATGACAGAAAGACAGACTGACAACTGGAAATACAGATCTACAGACAATTGCTCTCAATCCTCAGATTGCCGGCAGATGGGATTTTGTTGTTGCCGCCGCCGCCTCTGATTACCCGATTGACATATCTGTTACCCGATGGATACAGTTTGATGTACAAGATGAGGAGGTCACGGTCGTAATAATGTAAGAGGGATGCACAGTATTAATATATGATGAAACATGTACATTTTCATTGTACAGATACTCAGCATTATTGTATAGTGCATTCTGTTCAGTATTCATGTGTATATACTCAGCATCATTATAGAGTGCGACACGTTCATGTGAAAATACTCATCATTATTATTTAACTGTTTTATAATATTATCACAGGAATGATCGAGTTAACGCAACCAAAGACGGTAATAAGCGCCTTCACTTTGTAGGTAAGTTTTACTTGGGTGGAGTACGACTGTTTGTATTTAGGTAAACGGAAGCCATGTGTGAGCTCTCCACCATCACATAGAGTATAGAATTACATGTGGAAAAGAATATTATTACAAAAGTATTATTTATTTCTTATATATACTAACTAGTAACTTGCCCGTCATAAATGACCGTCTCATATGTTATGTTCAGCTGTCCTGTCTCTCTGTTCTGTCTCTCTCTGTGCTGTCTCTGTGTGCCCTCTCTCTATCTGTGTGCCCTCTCTCTATCTGTGTGCCCTCTCTCTATCTGTGCACCCTGTGTCTCTCTGTGCGCCGTCTCTCTGTGCTGACTCTCTCTTTGTGTGTGCGCTCTGTCTCTTTCTGTGTCCTCTGTCTCTCTCTGTGCCCTCTGTCTCTCTCTGTGCCCTCTGTCTCTCTCTTGTTGTTCCCTCTGTCTCTGTGCCCTCTCTCTGCACTCCCCCTCTACCTCCCCCTCTATCTCCCTCTCTCTGTCTCCCTCCCTCTCTCTCTGCCTCTCTTTCCCGCCCTCTCTGCCTCCCTCTCCCTCCTTCTCTTTCCCTCTCTCTGCTTCCCTCCCTCCATTGCTTTCTCTCGCCCTCACTCTCTGCCTCCCTCCCGCTCTCTCCCTCTCTTTACTGCCCTCTCTCTCCCTCCTTCTCTTTCCCTCTCTCTGCCTCCCTCGTGCCTCTCTTATTACCCCTCTTTCTGTCTCCATCCCTCTCTCTCTCTCTCCCTGGCTCTCTCTCTCCCTCTCTCCTGTCTTTCTCTCTCCCTCTCTCTGCCTCTCTCATTTCTCTCTCCATCCCTCACTCTCTGCCTCCCTTCCACTCTCTTATCCCTCTCTCGCCCCCTCCTCTCTCTCCCTCATCCTCTCTCTCCCTCTCTCTGCCTCCCTTCCTTTCCCTCTGCCTCCCTTCCTCTCTCTCTGCCTCTCTCTGCCTTTCTCCCTCTCTCTCTGCCTCCCTTCCTCTCCCTCCCTCTCTCTCTGCCTCCCTTCCTCTCTCTCCTTCTCCTCTCTCTCCCTCTTTCTATCTCTCTCCCACAAATTGGATGCAACTACACATGCTATAGCGCGAAGAGGACTCAACTGCACATGCACAACTTTGTTGTATATGTGTAGCTGTCCATGGGTTGTGAAATGGCACATGGGTTTGTGTCCTATAATATCCTTAATTTATATTTTTTAAATGTTTGTTTTGGTTACAACAAAAATTAAAATATATAAACTAAATGGGGGATAAAAAACAAATATGGATATTATCATACTCATAAAATAACTATTTACACTGTACAAACTTTTTACTAATGTGCATTACCAGGGGTTTTTCAAACAAACTTTCTGATCATCACCCACTATCATACTGTAGTTGTAGTATGCCAACTTATATAGCCCTCCCCTCTGGGTAGCTCCACTCCAGACACAATACTTCATTCAGGGAGTGGAGAGATCTGGAACTTATATAGCCTGGGGACATGGATGAAAACAGGCCAAGTAGCATCAGATGGAAAGAACTAAGTAGGAGAAATTAATTCACAAAGATGATTCTGATTAGAGAAAGTAATTAGGATTATTAGGATATGAGCGAGTTGAAATAACCACAGAGAGGTCACTGGGCAAAGGAAGGTACTGCTAAGAAGTGACATCTGAGGTATGACATTTAGCAAGGGAAGGGACATCAGAGGTATGGCACCCAGCAAGGGAAGTGACATCAGAGGTATGGCACCCAGCAAGGGAAGTGACATCAGAGGTATGGCACCCAGCAAGGGAAGTTACATCAGAGGTATGGCATCCAGGAAGGTAAGTGACATCAGGGATACAGCACACAGCAAGGGAAGTGACATCAGGGGTATGGTACCCAGCAAGGGAAGGGACATCAGAGGTATGGCACCCAGCAAGGGAAGTGACATCAGAGGTATGGCACACAGCAAGGAAAGTGACATCAGAGGTATGGCACCCAGCAAGGGAAGTGAGCACGGACATATGGCACCAAGCAAAGGAAGTGACATCACCAAGCAAGGGAAGTGGCATCAGAGGTATGGCACACAGCAAGGAAAGTGACATCAGAGGTATGGAACCCAGCAAGGAAAGTGACATTAGAGGTATGGCACACAGCATGGAAAGTGACATCAGCGGTATGGAATCCAGCAAGGGACGTGAGCACGGGCATATGGCACCAAGCAAGGGAAGTGACTTCACCAAGCAAGGGAAGTGACATAAGAGGTATTGCACCCAGCATGGGAAGTGAGAACAGAGGTATAGCACCAAGCAAGGGAAGTGACATCAGAGGTGTGACACACAGCAAGGGAAGTGACATCAGAGGTATGGCACCCAGCAAGGGAAGTGACATCACCAAGCAAGGAAAGTGACATCAGAGGTATGGCACCAAGCAAGGGAAGCAACATTATCAAGCAAGGGAAGTGACATAGTAGATATGGCACCAAGCAAGGAGAGTGACATCAGAGGTATGGCACTCTGCAAGGGAAGTGACATCAGAGGTATGGCACACAGCAAGGAAAGTGACATCAGAGGTATGGCACCCAGCAAGGGAAGTGAGCACGGACATATGGCACCAAGCAAAGGAAGTGACATCACCAAGCAAGGGAAGTGGCATCAGAGGTATGGCACACAGCAAGGAAAGTGACATCAGAGGTATGGAACCCAGCAAGGAAAGTGACATTAGAGGTATGGCACACAGCATGGAAAGTGACATCAGCGGTATGGAATCCAGCAAGGGACGTGAGCACGGGCATATGGCACCAAGCAAGGGAAGTGACTTCACCAAGCAAGGGAAGTGACATAAGAGGTATTGCACCCAGCATGGGAAGTGAGAACAGAGGTATAGCACCAAGCAAGGGAAGTGACATCAGAGGTGTGACACACAGCAAGGGAAGTGACATCAGAGGTATGGCACCCAGCAAGGGAAGTGACATCACCAAGCAAGGAAAGTGACATCAGAGGTATGGCACCAAGCAAGGGAAGCAACATTATCAAGCAAGGGAAGTGACATAGTAGATATGGCACCAAGCAAGGAGAGTGACATCAGAGGTATGGCACTCTGCAAGGGAAGTGACATCAGAGGTATGGCACCAAACAAGGAAAGTGACATCAATGGGTGGGACTAAAGAGTAGAAGTGACATCAGCATCTCATGCCTCTCCTAATTTTTGTTATTTGCATTATAATTGTAGGCCCAAGTTTCTTGCTCTAGATTATTTACAAACACACGTCAAAATTAACATGATTTGAGGCACCTACTAAAAAGGGGCAATTAACAGCAATATTAAATCATTTGGATTATGGCAAAGTTTAGGTAATATCAGAAATGTCACTTCTCTCCAGTTGATGGTACAATGAAGGAGATTTTCTTCTATGAACCAATTGGAGAATTCATTCTCTTCACCATGAGGACGAGATATCTAGTTGAAAGTAAAGCTGCCATGTTCTTAGCATGTAAGTAGTAATGGTCTGCTTTGTAATTTTGGAGGGGGGCTCACAGCTTCCTTCTGTATGTGCCTCCATCATTATGTTTCTATTTTTTTTTAAAAAGCTAAATCTGGTCATGCAGAACCCGCTGAAATTTCCAGATTTAAACATTTTGCAAAATGTCTGTCGCTCCCTATAACTGAAACCGTGCAAGACAGGTAAGTGATCTGATATAGGTATAGACAGTGTGGTACACCATAACATGTATACACAGCACAGGTACAGCACAGGCAGTGTATGGGGGAGGCGGGCACTGCCACTGACACACCACAACATGTATACACAGCACAGACAGTGTATGGGGGAGGCGGGCACTGCCACTGATACAACATGACATGTATACACAGCACAGACAGTGTATGGGGGAGGCGGGCACTGCCACTGATACAACATGACATGTATACACAGCACAGTGTATGGGGGAGGCGGGCACTGCCACTGATACACCATGACATGTATACACAGCACAGACAGTGTATGCGGGAGGCGGGCACTGCCACTGATACACCATGACATGTATACACAGCACAGACAGTGTATGCGGGAGGCGGGCACTGCCACTGATACACCACGACATGTATATACAGCACAGATGGCTATGGGGGAGGCGGGCACTGCCACTGATACACCACGACATGTATATACAGCACAGATGGCTATTGGGGAGGCGGGCACTGCCACTGACACACCACGACATGTATACACAGCACAGGTACAACACAGACAGTGTATGGGGAGGTGGGCACTTCCACTGACACACCACGACATGTATACACAGCACAGGTACAGCACAGACAGTGTATGGGGGAGGCGGGCACTGCCACTGACACACCACAACATGTATACACAGCACAGGTACAACACAGACAGTGTATGGGGGGAGGTGGGCACTGCCACTGACACACCACGACATGTATACACAGCACAGGTACAACACAGACAGTGTATGGGGAGGTGGGCACTGCCACTGACACACCACGACATGTATACACAGCACAGGTACAACACAGACAGTGTATGGGGGGAGGTGGGCACTGCCACTGACACACCACGACATGTATACACAGCACAGGTACAGCACAGACAGTGTATGGGGGAGGCGGGCACTGCCACTGACACACCACGACATGTATACACAGCACAGACAGTGTATGGGGGAGGCGGGCACTGCCACTGATACACCACGACATGTATACACAGCACAGATAGTGTATGGGGGAGGCGGGCACTGCCACTGACACACCACAACATGTATACACAGCACAGGTACAACACAGACAGTGTATGGGGGGAGGTGGGCACTGCCACTGACACACCACGACATGTATACACAGCACAGGTACAGCACAGACAGTGTATGGGGGAGGCGGGCACTGCCACTGACACACCACGACATGTATACACAGCACAGACAGTGTATGGGGGAGGCGGGCACTGCCACTGATACACCACGACATGTATACACAGCACAGACAGTCTATGGGGGAGGCGGGCACTGACACTGATACACCATGACATGTATACACAGCACAGACAGTGTATGGGGGAGGCGGGCACTGCCACTGACACACCACGACATGTATACACAGCACAGGTACAACACAGACAGTGTATGGGGAGGTGGGCACTGCCACTGAAACACCATGACATGTATACACAGCACAGACAGTGTATGGGGGAGGCGGGCACTGCCACTGATACAACATGACATGTATACACAGCACAGACAGTGTATGGGCGAGGCGGGCACTGCCACTGATACACCATGACATGTATACACAGCACAGATGGCTATGGGGGAGGCGGGCACTGCCACTGATACAACATGACATGTATACACAGCACAGACTGTGTATGGGCGAGGCGGGCACTGCCACTGATACACCATGACATGTATACACAGCACAGATGGCTATGGGGGAGGCGGGCACTGCCACTGATACAACATGACATGTATACACAGCACAGACAGTGTATGGGCGAGGCGGGCACTGCCACTGATACACCATGACATGTATACACAGCACAGACAGTGTATGGGGGAGGCGGGCACTGCCACTGACACACCACGACATGTATACACAGCACAGGTACAACACAGACAGTCTATGGGGAGGTGGGCACTGCCACTGACACACCACGACATGTATACACAGCACAGGTACAGCACAGACAGTGTATGGGGGAGGCGGGTACTGCCACTGACACACCACGACATGTATACACAGCACAGACAGTGTATGGGGGAGGCGGGCACTGCCACTGATACACCATGTCATGTATACACAGCACAGACAGTGTATGGGGGAGGTGGGCACTGCCACTGATACACCATGACATGTATACACAGCAAAGACAGTGTATGGGGGAAGCGGGCACTGCCACTGATACACCATGACATGTATACACAGCACAGACAGTGTATGGGGGAGGTGGGGACTGCCACTGACACACCATGACATGTATACACAGCACAGACAGTGTATGGGGAGGTGGGCACTGCCACTGAAACACCATGACATGTATACACAGCAAAGACAGTGTATGGGGGAAGCGGGCACTGCCACTGATACACCATGACATGTATACACAGCACAGACTGTGTATGGGGGAGGTGGGGACTGCCACTGATACACCATGACATGTATACACAGCACAGACAGTGTATGGGGGAGGCGGGCACTGCCACTGACACACCACGACATGTATACACAGCACAGGTACAACACAGACAGTGTATTGGGGAGGCGGGCACTGCCACTGACACACCACGACATGTATACACAGCACAGGTACAGCACAGACAGTGTATGGGGGAGGCGGGCACTGCCACTGAAACACCATGACATGTATACACAGCACAGACAGTGTATCGGGAAGGCGGGCACTGGCACTGATACAACATGACATGTATACACAGCACAGACAGTGTATAGGGGAGGCGGGCACTGGCACTGATACAACATGACATGTATACACAGCACAGACAGTGTATGGGGGAGGTGGGCACTGCCACTGATGCACCATGACATGTATACAAAGCACAGTGTATGGGGGAGGCGGGCACTGCCACTGATACACCATGACATGTATACACAGCACAGACAGTGTATGGGGGAGGCGGGCACTGCCACTGATACACCACGACATGTATACACAGCACAGGTACAGCACAGATAGTGTATGGGGGAGGCGGGCACTGCCACTGATACACCACGACATGTATACACAGCACAGGTACAGCACAGACAGTGTATGGGGGAGGCGGGCACTGCCACTGACACACCACGACATGTATACACAGCACAGGTACAGCACAGACAGTGTATGGGGGAGGCGGGCACTGCCATTGACACACCACGACATGTATACACAGCACAGACAGTGTATGGGGGAGGCGGGCACTGCCACTGATACACCATGACATGTATACACAGCACAGACAGTGTATGGGGGAGGCGGGCACTGCCACTGATACACCATGACATGTATACACAGCACAGACAGTGTATGGGGGAGGCGGGCACCGCCACTGACACACCATGACATGTATACACAGCACAGGTACAGCACAGACAGTGTATGGTGGAGGCGGGCACTGCCACTGAAACACCATGACATGTATATACAGCACAGGTACAACACAGACAGTGTATGGGGAGGTGGGCACTGCCACTGAAACACCATGACATGTATATACAGCACAGACAGTGTATCGGGGAGGCGGGCACTGGCACTGATACAACATGACATGTATACACAGCACAGACAGTGTATGGGGGAGGCGGGCACTGCCACTGGTACACCATGACATGTATACACAGCACAGACAGTGTATGGGGGAGGCGGGCACTGCCACTGATACAACATGACATGTATACACAGCACAGACAGTGTATGGTGGAGGCGGGCACTGCCACTGGTACACCATGACATGTATACACAGCACAGACAGTGTATGGGGGAGGCGGGCACTGCCACTGATACACCATGACATGTATACACAGCGCAGACAGTGTATGGGGGAGGCGGGCACTGCCACTGATACACCATGACATGTATACACAGCACAGACAGTGTATGGGGGAGGCGGGCACTGCCACTGATACACCATGACATGTATACACAGCACAGACAGTGTATGGGGGAGGCGGGCACTGCCACTGATACACCATGACATGTATACACAGCGCAGACAGTGTATGGGGGAGGCGGGCACTCCCACTGATACACCATGACATGTATACACAGCACAGACAGTGTATGGTGGAGGCGGGCACTGCCACTGGTACACCATGACATGTATACACAGCACAGACAGTGTATGGGGGAGGCGGGCACTGCAACTTATACAACATGACATGTATACACAGCACAGACAGTGTATGGGGGAGGCGGGCACTGCCACTGATACACCATGACATGTATACAAAGCACATTGTATGGGGGAGGCGGGCACTGACACTGATACAACATAACATGTATACACAGTACAGGTACAGCACAGACAGTGTATGGAAAGGCGGGCACTGCCACTGATACACCATGACATGTATACACAGCACAGACAGTGTATGGGGGAGGCGGGCACTGTCACTGATACACCATGACATGTATACACAGCACAGACAGTGTATGGGGGAGGCGGGCACTGCCACTGATACACCATGACATGTATACACAGCACAGACAGTGTATGGGGGAGGCGGGCACTGCCACTGATACACCATGACATGTATACACAGCACAGTGTATGGGGGAGGCGGGCACTGCCATTGATACTGCATGACATGTATACACAGTACAGGTACAGCACAGACAGTGTATGGGGAGGTGGGCACTGCCACTGATACTGCATGACATGTATGCACAGCACAGGTACAGCACAGACAGTGTATGGGGGAGGCGGGCACTGCCACTGATACAACATGACATGTATACACAGCACAGACAGTGTATGGGGGAGGCGGGCACTGCCACTGATACACCATGACATGTATACACAGCACAGACAGTGTATGGGGGAGGCGGGCACTGCCACTGATACATCACGACATGTATACACAGCACAGACAGTGTATGGGGGAGGCGGGCACTGCCACTGATACACCATGACATGTATACACAACACAGACAGTGTATGGGGGAGGCGGGCACTGCCACTGATACACCATGACATGTATACACAGCACAGACAGTGTATGGGGGAGGCGGGCACTGCCACTGATACACCATGACATGTATACACAGCACAGACAGTGTATGGGGGAGGCGGACACTGCCACTGATACAACATGAAATGTATACACAGCACAGACAGTGTATGGGGGAGGCGGGCACTGCCACTGATACACCATGACATGTATACACAGCACAGTGTATGGGGGAGGCGGGCACTGCCACTGATACAACATGACATGTATACACAGCACAGACAGTGTATGGGGGAGGCGGACACTGCCACTGATACAACATGAAATGTATACTATTATGACACCGGAGTCAGGGGGACATGTTCACCCCTTAACCCCTCTGCTTACTAGTATAGGGCACCCCTGGATGGTGTGGGTTCTTACAGTCTCAGCATTTCTGACTTGTTCTGGCCAGGACATCAGTTCAGGACCTCAGGAACACAAGAGGCAAAAAGCAGGCTTGGCAAAATAATAAATGCTTTTATCTCGATATTTCTCTAAAATGACAGATATATCTTTTTTGTATGTATCAACCATCAGAGCAAACTTTAAAAACTGACTCACAGCATGGCAGTTACAGATGACATCATGACATTCCAAATGCAGTTAACTCCTTATGAACTGGCTACAACTAAAATGTAATATAGAGTTTAAACACATAACATCACACATTGTCTTTGTAATAAGACTAGTTGGCTGTTTTTTGCCACACAGCTCCCTCGTAACCATAAGCCGGCATACCCAGTCTGATCCCAGCGGATCGGCTTGGGGATGTCCGTGGGAGTCCTTGCAGATCACTTTTCCAGTTCAGTTTGTCTGGATAAACCGTCAGCATTGCCGTTTTGCTTTCCATGGCGGTATTGTATAGCCTTCCCCTCGCACACATTGGTACACAGCCTCCCCCTCACACAATGACACATACAATGCCTTGCAAAAGTATTCACCCCCTTTACTTTTTACCTATTTTGTTACATTACAGACTTAAATTCAATGTTTTGTTAATCTGAATTGTATGTGATGGATCAGAACACAATAGTTGGTGAAGTGAAATGAGAAAAGTATAAGGAGCTGGAGCAGGGAGGAATTGCAAGGAGGAATTAGCAAAAAATCCCAGTGGTAAGATGTGGCAAGCTCATAGAGACTTATCCAAAGCGACTTGGAGCTGTGATTGCAGCAAAAGGTGGCCCTAGAAAGTATTGACTTTAGGGGGGTGAATAGTTATGCACATTGACTTTTTCTGGTATTTTGTCCTATTTGTTGTTTGCTTCGCAATAATAATAAAAAAAAAACATCTTCAAAGTTGTGGGCATGTTCTGTAAATAAAATGATGTAAATCCTCAAACAATCCACGTTAATTCCAGGTTGTGAGGCAACAAAAACGAAAAATGCCAAGGGGGGAGAATACTTTTGCAAGGCACAGTACACACAACACAGACAGCACAAGTTCTTATCCCCTCAACCTTTTCTGTCTTTTAGAACCAGTGCGTAATTGGATATAACCTGAGGATGTGACACAACACAACAAACCCCCTTATGGCAAACACAGCAGAAGAGAGAATATAATAAAGATAATCCATCATATAGTGATGCTTAGTTTTATTTGTGGAGAGAATGTGAGTGAGAGAAACGTCAAAAAGAAGCATATGCAATGACGAAGTTACACCCCATGTGCTCCATATTTCTACCCTTCATTTCCTCTCCTTGAACCACTTACACCCACCATTGACCTCTCATATACAATGTTGTACAACTTGGTATAAGAGTCAGAATCCCTTTTGGTTGCTTAAGTAGTCCATGGACTGGCAGGTCACTTGACCCCTTTAATGCCACGTGAAGTGCTAATCATGCACTTTCTAGGACTGCAGTCAGTTATACAAACAGAATCACCTTCGTGGGACCCATTCCTCTTATAGTGTCTGCTACTTTCTCTAGTAATGGGGTGGATACAAATCTTACCTTGCAATAAAATAATAAGCAACCCATTGACTACCATTTATGGATTCATGCTCTAAAAATATGTGACCGTAAATCCGTGATGGGAAAAGGTGATATTCCTGGGGGAGGATCTGTACACGGACAAGCTACGCTGTTATGTAGAGTTGGTGAGCCAGGTGGTAACAAAAATGTGGAGACTTGTAGGAAACCAGTCAAGGGTGGAGAGAAATGTAGCATGATATACTGTGTAACAAAGAGTATGAAGCTCTAGTCCTATCCGTCCAGTAGAAAATCCCATAGATTGCTTATGTCCTGAGCTATGATATCAATTGCTAAGTTTTCTCTCACTTTCTTGGCTAATAGAGACTTCAAGGATGATTAGAACTGCGTGTGATCTATTTATCATATTACCCACCATAGCCTAAGAGTAAAATATCTATGTTGGTGGGCAAATGTGTCTATAAGTTTACCATATATAATCCTTGTTTATCTCCCCACCATCCGCCTTCTGCACATCTGAGAAGGTCACTTGCCCAAACCTCATCTTGAAATTCCCTCAGTTATATAAAGACTTATCAGACTCCAAAGAAGCAGATTTTGAAGTCAATTACATCACAGACCAATATGGATTATCCACTGAATGGAGTTAGACTGACTAGAACAGGTCTGAGTTGGCAAGCACCAACATATTTGCCAGATTGAGTGAAACTGTTGGGACTGTTCATTCAGACAGAGCTGTTTGTACCAACGACAAAGAAAGTGGAAGATGCAGTGTCCTAAAGAGTGATTTTATAGAAATAGGAAATAAGCTTAAGGCAAGGACTTCGAAAGTAGTATTTTCCAAGATAAATTACCAGTGCCACGAGCTAACTCAGGAACACTGAAGGAGCTTAGGGAGGTTAATGCATGGCTAAAGAAAGTGGTACACTAAGGGGGGGGGGGGGGGCACTGGGCTGACTTCTCACTTGGGTACAATCTCTTTAGCAGCGAGGGAGCTTGTGTGCCAGGGGAAAGGATGGTAGGATGGGGGCTGGGCACTAGGTGGAAGTAATGGTGTATAAATTATAGAGGGGGTACGCGTTGATTTAACTACTCATGGTGGAGGAGATGGGGTGAGGGTTAGCATAGTCAATAGGGATGTTTTACTAAGTAACTCCGATAAAGTTAAAACTGCGGAGTCATAGTAACATAAGGTGTATGCTTGCTAATGCCAGAAGCTTGCCAGGAAAATGGGCGCGTTAGAATTATTAGAAGTAAATGAGAAATAGGACTTAATAAGAATTACTGAAACCAGGTGGGGTGACTCCTGGACGGTTAATTTGGATGATTATAACCTATTTAGGAAAGATAGCAGCAATGGTAGAAGATTTGTCTGTCTCTGTGCAAGGAAAAAAGAGGAGTGGATGTACTAGACTTTCATAAAAATGCAGCAAAACCTTCAAGGCAATATTTTTGCAATTTGGTTGCACACACTTAAGGAAACCTAGACCTTACCACTGATACTCCCCCTCCCTTTGTAGACAGCCCGTTGTAGAAATGAAAAGCAGCTTTAGAAAATACTGGTGCACATAGATACATAACTCTTGGTTCTGGGCCCAATATATTCTTTATAGTAGACTTTGGTTGGATACATAAACACTGAGCTTTATCTACTCATGTAGGGACCATAGAATAGTGTGAGGTCACTTAACACATGCACTGAGAGACAATAGAAAAAAGGGGGTAAAAGAGTATTAATAAAGCATTATAGAAACTCCACAAACCCATGTGGTCAGTCACTATTCTATTTGTTGGGTAAATTGAGTCTAAGCAGTTTTTTTTGAAGGAGCCAAAATAATATTTATAGTAAAATATATATTTCCAGCACTGTGGCTGTTAATTGGAGAAGATTGATGTGGTGGTTTCTCTGATATACCGCAATATTGCACTTGGCTTCCAGGGATTTAAGTATGACCAGAACTATACACCATAGGCATCCAATGTCTTGAGAGTATACACAAGTGTTAAGTTTTGAGAATTAACCAGTAGATGACAAAGATGTCACTGGATTTGGTTGGTCTCAGGGAAGAGCTGTTAAAAATGTGGCCGTCTTGGAGGCCAGCCTCCTGGTCATTTTTTTTCCTACTAATTCGAATCTTCTTATAAATGAATCTTCATATACATTTCCTTCTCTGGTAGATTTTAATATCCGTATCACATCACTCTACAATTTCCTCATCACACAACTCTTTCTTTAGATTCCTTTTTCTTTTATTTTCTCTACTAATTATGTTCCCTAATATCTGAAATGGCATCTCGTTCTCTCCAACCAGTCCTCACACTCTCTCTCTTCTTCTTGTCACAATACGGGACCAGCAGCACCAGCAGTTTACGGCCGGTTAGGTCCTCTTATTGGATGGGTATGACTATTCTCAGTGGCTGTGGCCAAAGTATTTTGAGAATAGTGTAAATGTCTTATAAAGTAGGTTCCCTGAACTAACAAAATACAGCTCTTACACTTGTAATCATTGACCAGAAGAAATCTTTATTGGGCAACGGGTAAGCATTTTATAAGTTGGACAATAGGCCAGGCAAATATTAAACAGAAAATAGCATGTCCACATAAACTCTCTCTACCTTAAGTCTCTCCCATTGTCCAATTAAGTCCAAGGCATCATGAATAGATAGCTGAAGACTGCATGGAGATTCCCAGATGTTGCCCTGGTACCACCAAGTCTCGTTCCTTATCTTAATTTTCCCCTCTACATGCAGGCACACCTCCCATCCAGCATGTAAGCAAGGGCTCGTGGTAACAGGAGGTGGAAAGCAGCAAAACTGGGAGACTGATACCACAGTCCCCGAAAGTTGGTGACTCAAGCAAGGAGGCAGGTATGAGGTTAGCACCGGCTCAGGTGAATGCTAGGCACACGGTGGGGAATTATATTCATTGTCACCTTTCTCCAGACCAGAATCCCAGCATTGCAGCTCAGAATACCACCAAGAGTCCAATCAGTTGTGGGGTCTCCAACGTCAACACCAAATCAAACTATATTTTGAATGGTCATAGAGAGTTGCCATCTACTTCCTGCCCTGAAAAACTAACAATACTACCAAAACATATCCCAAATATAAGGAGGGACAGAATTGATCATTCAAGTGAAGAATCTAGAGCTACATAATCTGCTGATGCTCTGCAAATATAATATATGTTCCTCCAAATCAGATATTTAACTTTTCCTCCAATTCTTTTGAAGATTTTCTTTCACAAACTGTTTGCTTCAAAATAAATGAGAAATACATATTGCAGACACAAAGTTTTTGTGTTCTTTTGTGAGAGAGGTGTTGTACATATACGTACTCATTGTTACCACTCTCTGTGGAATTGCACATGCTCAGAATGATTGAAACAAGCATCTGGAGGCCAAGAATCACCCCAGATTAAACTCTCCAAATTCTAGTAGAAGCAAATATTTCTAGAGGATTAAAAGTTGCTAAAAAAAAGTTTCAATCTACAATATTTGTATGTAAAAATGTTTTTTTTTTTTTGCATTATAACTCAAGGCTCTAATGTCTTGTAGATTCCAGCAGCACAGGCTGCCATGGCCATGCCAATCAGGGTCAGTACAGTGGCATTTTGTGCACTGCATATAATGATCGTTAATAAACCTTTCTAAACAAAATGTCAGAAGGTAAAGAGATGGGAAATACAAACTGATTCTATAGATTTTTTTGCGTCATTCCTGACTTGTTGTGACCTCATGGACCGTAACACACCAGGATATCTTTATATCTATGGTTATGCTGATCCACTTGCTATTCATGGCAGAGATACTGGAGTAGATGGCAAGTTCCTTCCCCAGTGGGCCACAGCTCCTGGTATTCCATGATGGTCTCCCATCCAAGTACTGACTAGGACCAATACTGCTCAGCTTCAGGCTGGTGTGACCTCTTGGTTCCCTGACTGGAACCAAACCCAGGTTGCAGTGTTGAAAGCACCAAATCCTAACCACTGGACCACCAGATAACCTAATTCTACTGATCAGGGGTGGGCAAGTTCAGTCTTGAAGGGCCACACACATGCCTGGATTTGATGATATTCCTGCTGCGCACAGGTGAGTCAGTCACTTCTCCAGTTATCCAGATTGACTCAACTGTGCACAGAAAGGATAACTTCAAATCCAAACTTGCGTGTGGCCTTCCAGGACAGAACTTGCCCACCCCTGATATAGATAAATGTAGATACAAATACCAGACAATAGAATCATCTGTGTGAACATTAATATCTATGTAAGACGTGCATATAAAAAGCATACTTAGAGAAAATCTTACATTTATGAAAGTGCTTTTGCTTATGATCCCTTTCTTTTTGGACAGGTAGCTGGTCTGTAAGCTGAAAGGCCATTTATACTACACTTCGATTTAATCCTATTGTCCAGTTGCACTTCACAGTGGCATTCTTTCAATGCCACTGTCACAATCTGCTACTTCATTTGGGCTTGGTAAGAACCTGGTTCTACCCAGCATAATTGTGCAGTCCTTTGCATCTCTGATAGCAGAAGATGGACCAGACCCAAGTACCACGCCCAGGAGCTTGCTTCAGCAGACCAGGATATCAGGAACACAATAGTCACTAACTGCGACTATTTTCCCCCACTGGATACATTATACAATCCCACAGAATGACACTCACACTTTTGATTATGTAAGTCCAGACTGCCACACCTTCCTTATGAACTATGTACATATTTATACAATTTCTCCAGTGGAGAACAAACATTCAGAGAATTGTGCATTTTTGGTAACCAATCAGTGCAATCTACATGTAAATTAAGATTCCCCAACCAGAACAATGTGCATTCTTGATTATCCAATAAAGGCATGCCTATGTGTGAGATGGAACAACTAGTAGCCAGCAATAAGGCCAAGGTGCATTCTTAGTTACCTTAGGAGCGTATGCCTACATGTCAAACAGAGCATCCCAGGTGTATGTGCAAGGCAGCACCATCTGCTCTGTAATACAGGGGTGCTATCTCAAGAGTGTTGACTTAGCACTTAACTGAAGGATAAGCCAGTTGTCCAGGTCGGAGATATGTATTCACTGTAATATTCTGCAGAACATCTTATATAGATTTTACTATAGCTCCTACTGGGTTGCATTCAAGGTTCCTGTAAAAGCGCAATGCACAAAACCCCTTTGTATGAGTGTATTAGCACAGGTTTAGGATGCATTGCACTGACTTGTGGGACCTTTTCTGTACATTTCCCAGAATGTAGGGTTTACTCTTGACATGACAACACCTCATCTATCCTCAATAGGGAATCTTGGATATCAAACTGAAACAATACACATAATTTATGTCCAGCTACTATACATCACATACGTTTCAATTGAGGGCATAAGGCAGAAAATAGTAATCCCAAGTCTAGGTACATTATTCTAGCAGGTTCTCTAGGTCCTGGGCATGACAGACACTGTATAGAAATCTTATCTGACTCCAAGGTTCCTCCCATATATCTAATTCTGTAAGCAAATCTCTAACACAATTAAAGCAAAATTGAGTTGAATAATTAAAATCATATAGCATTTATTTATTGTAAACTATTTAAAAACATTCTATCCATCATCAAGCCAAGTTAGAACATACTGACAGACTCAAGACAGCAAGAGTAAACAAGGAGTACTAGCAATATGATAGGATTTATTTATTTTACCTGTGTTAATACACATTGTAAACAACATCAGTTTATTTTATTTTTTTCTTAGTAAAATGCTCCTTTCGAAAACTGCATTGCATTCTACCTCTTATAAACATTCCCATTGCCCCAAGCACGTGCCTTATACCAGTGTATCAGCTTGGCACAATAAAGTCCCTGGCAAAGACTGAAAGGATATTTGTATTTAAGCAATATATATTCAATTTAAAAATGCCAAAGCTATTCGGTCCAACACAGAACTTAGAGTAAGGTATTTACTTCTGTAGCCAGAACAAAATGATTGCATTTCACTGAAAAAAAAAAGTTCAATAATGTTCTGTGTTTGCGTCCCTCAGTCGTGTCTGACTCTCCGGGACCTTATGGACCGCAATACACCATGATCCATTTGGTATTGTTGGCAGAGATACTAGAGTGGGCTGCCAGTTCCTTCTCCAGTTGGCCACAGCATACAGCTCCTGGTATTCCTATGTGGTCTCCCATTCAAGTATTGACCAGGCCCAAGCATGCATGACTTCTGGGTGGTGTGGTTAAAACGTATCACTTAACCTTGTGAAGCGAGGCAAGCCGTTAACATGTACCTCTTGGGCGATGAGCGCCGAGCCATTAACCCACTACAACGCACGGAACTTAGCCGAAGAACACTTGATAAACGCGGGATCGCTTTGGCATGCAAGCGGTTCACAACCTTAGAAAAATAAATACGAGACGCGGGATTTAGAAAAAAAAAATTAGAGACGCGGGACTTAGAAAAAAAAAAGATACGAGACGCAAAAAATTACGAAATTAGAGGCCGAACGACAAAAAGCAAAAAACAAGAAAAACACACTAAATACACCCAAAACAATT
The DNA here is from genome assembly GCA_027410445.1 of Discoglossus pictus. NCBI lineage: Eukaryota > Metazoa > Chordata > Amphibia > Anura > Alytidae > Discoglossus > Discoglossus pictus. Next base: position 66,944,513 of record CM050170.1, read on the forward strand.
ACAAAAACATCACAGACAGCACGGGGCAAAAGACAGGACGTCTGTGAGTCAGGTGGAACGCGAATTTAACTCCATTTAGATGATTTTCGCCAATCGAAAATCGCCTAAGCGAGAAAAAAAACACCCGCCGAAAAAACTGAAAACGAGGCTACATGACCCCGGACCAAGCAAAACACTGCCAAACGCGTAGCACTTTACACATCACACTACGACCTACAAAATACACTATTACAAAAGCCGGAAAATGCTCACGAGACACGTACCACATTAATAACATTACGAATATACGATGCTGCTTTACACAATAAACCAACAGCTTTACCTCGCGCACGCAGCCTATTTATACTGCACACTTGGAACATTCATTACACTTTATAAGCAGGGCACCAACACTCACAATGTATATTCTATGCAGACGCAAAATACAAACAGATTGTTAGCTCTTCAGCCTATTGCTCGCTGCATATATCAATTACAAATAATTAAAGTATATTAATTTATTTAACAAATAATTCATTATTACTTAACTACATATACATAGAAATATATGTCTCTCTCAGAGGACCAAAAGTCAGGGGCGGCCCGTCCATTGGGGCGTCAGGGCAAACGCCCCCCCAAATATTTTCGTGACCCTGCAATAAAAAAACACAACAATGTATTAGTAATAACCCAAAAACAATTAAATATAAGGTGTACATCATCATTCAAGTGTTAATACAGTAATAAATGAAGTAAACTATTCCCAGGGACACTGTCACTTTAAGATAACCCCTTGCGCTGTGTGTATATATTAACTAATGCTGCTGTGTATCTATTGTAGCCCCCTGCACCCTGTGTGATCATATTACACTGGTAAAGTACACTAACCTTTAGACTCTTCTCTTCAATGAGGCCTGGCCTGGCCCCCTGACCGTTAATGCATGCCGCCCACCAGCACAGTGACGATATGCATGGGCGGTCATAAATGTATCAATTTAATGACTGACAGTCTTCCATCATTGACCAATCAATGATGGAAGGCTGTACAGTTGTCAAGAGAACATTGTAAACCCACCCAGGCTGTTAGCCCCGAGCGCCTGCCACCTAATAGGGCCTCGAGTTTACTTTTTGATTGACATCTACAGTCAATAAAACCACCAGTTGCCTGTCCCTTCCCCCTTTCTGTTTCCTGACCCTGGTCACGCTGAGACTGAGAGACCTCCCTGGCTGAAACTACTCACATCTGCTCTGCAGCCTAACAGTAAGTCTTCCTGCCTGGCACCTGCCCTGCCCCTGGCCAAACCAAACCCCTAGTGCCCCTAATAAAAGGTAGGGTCACCCAGTCACCCCACTATGCCTGCCTGGTCTGCCACCTACCCAGCCACCCACCAACTTACCTACCACCGACGACCCTAGGCCTGCAATGCCTGGTGCCACCCCCAGCCATCACCCCCATGTGGCCTGTGCCACCCCCGATCACCCCGATGTGGCCTGCCCTATGCTATGCCACCGCCCGATTACCCCGATCACTGGATCGGGGTAGTCGGGTGGTGAGCGGGGTGGCACAGGCCACATGGGAGTGATCGGATCACCCCCATGAGGCCTGTGCCACCCCTGATCACCTCCATGTCGCCCGTGCCACCCCCGAGGCCCGATCACCACCCCTATGTGGCCTATGCTAAGCCACCGCCCGATTACCCCGATCACCCCCATAAGGCCTGTGCCACCCCTGATCGTGGCCTACGCGCCCACTGACCGACCGATGGGCGCGTGAGCGTGACCGACCCCACCCTGTTCCAACTACCTACCTAGCAGCACCCCCCCTATTTTTATTCCATTTTTAGAAGTAACAGGCATGTGCATGTGCCTGTCACTTTTAAAGATAAAATAAAAATAAGGTAAGGGAAAAACAATACAGTAAAAACATCACACATACTAAACAAACAATAATACAAATAAAGTAAACAGCACATACATATTAAACAAACAATAATAAAAATAAAATAAACAACAGCACATACTTACCTGTCAAATTGACCCCTCCAGTGTTGGCCTTCTGCCCTCAGTGACCTGGATAGTCATAATAATCCAATTTTGATTGAAGCCCATGTCATAAAATCCAATGTTGATTGAAGCCCATGTCAAATAAATAATCCAATGTTGATTGAAGCCCATGTCAAATAAATAATCCAATGTTGATTGAAGCCCATGTCACAGTCAAATAAATAATCCAATGTTGATTGAAGCCACTGGTCAAATAAATAATCCAATCTTGATTGAAGCCATTGTCAAAAAATAATCCAATCTTGATTGAAGCCATTGTCCATCCATTCTGGCCCATTGAAAGAGGCCTCCACCAAAAAAAAACGACGCTCTAAAAAAAAAAAAACAACAAACTAACAGAGCTCCTCCTACAAGGAGCTCCACCCGCGATTAATTGGTTTTTTCCCACGCTCTGCTTTATATAATAATTTTTGAAGGACTCTGATTGGCTGAAAATTTTTATTGACATCGATTTCAACCAATGAGAGTCTTTAAAAAATTAGCAAATCAGCAAGCAGGTATGGAAGCCTGTAAGGGAAAAAAAGGTTAGTGTGAACTTGTTTGACCCTGTATGTATTATACATATTACAGGGCTATTTATGTGATATACATGTTACAGGATAATATCCTGTAACATGTATAGCAAAAAAATTGCACTGTAATATGTATAAAAAATAATGTGTAATAGAAATACATGAACAATATAATAAAATAATTTATAAAGTACATCAATTAATCAAATAATAAATATCAAATAATATATATTTTTTTATGTATATGTTTATGTATATTTATGTATATTTTTTATGTGTGTGTGTGTGATATATATATATATATATATATATATATATATATATAGATATATATATTTATATATATATATATATATATATATATATATATTTATATATATATATATATATATATATATATATATATATAGATATAGATATATATATATTTATATATATTGATATATATATATTGATTGATATATATATATATATATTTATATATATATATATATTGATTGATATATTGTAAGGTGCGGTTGGGGCCTATATGGTCCCAATTTGTTATTTAAGGTTTTTAAGGTGCGGTTGGGGCCTATATGGTCCCAATTTGTTATTTAAGGTTTTTAAGGTGCGGTTGGGGCCTATATGGTCCCAATTTGTTATTTAAGGTTTTTAAGGTGCGGTTGGGGCCTATATGGTCACTCTTGGTCTTTTAAGGTTTTAAAAGTTAAGGTTTGGGTCTTGAACGTTCTAATGTTTTTTTTGTTGTTTTCTATCACTTCCCAGGTGCAAACTATCTGTGGAAGAAGATTTGTTTGGACTCGTTGGTTGACTTACTGGACGTGAATACCCCGAGAAGGAGAGTCAACTGTTGGTGAGTATCATTGCTTTTAATTTTCTGTCCATGCGTATAGGTGCAAATTTGATGTTGATGTACTCTTGTCACATGAGGGTTTGCAATCTGTAATGTATACCAATGAATTTAACACACTGTTATTTTAAAGATATTTTGTGACATAATATAAATTAATATACCGTGATCTCTTTCTTTTATTGGTATCAATATCAGAAATGAATACTATTGACTCTCTACTTGTGAAGCCTTTCGGCACCCTAACCTATGAGGAGAAGGTGGAAGTAAAACGGTTAGGACCTGACCAACCAGAGATAAATCTGCAGCAAATCGCAAGAGATAGAGGGAAGCAATATATCCGTACTTTCAATACTGAATGGTACAAGAAGAACGACTGGCTTTGTGGAAGCGTTTCTAGGAAGGCCTTATATTGTTTCCCATGCATCCTATTTGGTGGTGACGCTGCTTGGACCAAAACTGGAGTGACTGACGTAAAACATCTAGCTGACAAATTGGCGAAACACAAAAGTTCTAAAGCTCACTTGGATAACAGGATCAAGTTTGAGATGCTTGGACAGGCGAACATTGCAGTTCAACTGGACCAAGGATACCAAGTCAGTATTCAAAAACACAACGAAGAAGTGGCTAAGAACAGGTACATCCTTTCCAACATAATTGATTGTGCTCGCTTTTGTGGCGCTTTTGAACTGGCAATAAGAGGACACGACGAGAGTGAAACATCGCTAAATCCAGGAGTGTTTCGAGGCCTGGTGGATTTGGTTGGCAGTATCGATAGTGCAATGGAACAGCATTTGAAGACTGCAACTGTGTTTAAGGGCACGTCTAAAACCGTGCAGAATGAGCTACTGGACTGCATGCATGAAGTTATTAAGGAAGTGATTCACCAAGAGCTTAAGGAAGCCCAGTTTGTGGCAATCCAAGCGGATGAAACAACCGATATTTCCGCTAGGACACAGTGCGTTGTAGTCTATCGCTACATTGACAAGAAGCATCAAGTGGTGGAAAGATTTGATGGCTTCACGGAAATGAAATCAACGGATGCAGACTCGATTGCTGCTGTTGTGCTGGAAAGTCTGAATACTGTTCTCCCAGAGCCAGAAGACAAGAAGAAACTCATAGTTTAAAGCTACGATGGTGCCAGTGTGATGCGTGGAGATCAAGGAGGAGTTCAAAGAAAAATAAAAGACATGTACCCGAACGCACACTACGTCCATTGCTATGCTCACCAACTGAACCTAATAATGGAGAAAGCAGTTTCAAGTATTGGAAGAGTTCGAGTTTTTTTTTCCAACATAGGCGGCATACCGTCTTTTTTTTCACGCTCTCCAAAAAGGACTGGAGTTCTGGATGAGGTAGTTGGTAGAAGACTTCTAAGAGGTGCACCGACACGATGGAACTTCAACGTTAGGACCGTGAACGTGATCTACGAGAACAGAGATGCGCTACTTGAGTGTTTCCAGACAATTGAAGCATGTCTAAACTTTGATCCAACATCTATACGTGAAGCCGCAGGTTTCATTGGAATGCTGGAAGACAGGGAGTTCCTTTACTTCCTTAAATTATTTCATTTAATAATGCCACATGTTGACATCCTCTATAGTCAGCTTCAGAAGCGAGACACGGATACTGTTTATATCAAAAAAGTCACAGAAGACTTTGTCGCCAGCATCCAGAAAATCCGTAATTCTGTTGAAGAGATAGAAGCAAGTTTGCCGAGCAATGTAACAGTCAACAGACGTAGTGCGGAGATCTCAACCTTGAGACAACTTTCAAGAGAGGTATGTGACATAGTGGTGGTTCATGCAAAAGAAAGTTTTTCATTTTCAAATCACTTAGTCAGTGCCAAACTTGTTCAAAGTGACTTGTATAAAACCCATGACACTTGCTTTCCAACCCAAGCTCTGGAAGACACCGTGCAAGCATATCCAATACTGAAGAAGGAACAATTACGCACTGAGCTGTCACTTCTGTATGGGAAGACAGATTTTCATACTTGTACAAGTGCTGTTGCTCTGCACAAACTTTTACATCAATTGAATCTGCAGAATGATTTCACAGAGACAGTGAAATTATTAAGAATCCTGATTACAACACCGATGACCACTGCAGAATCAGAAAGATGCTTCTCCACATTGAAGAGGGTAAAAAACTTTTTAAGAAGCACCATGTCCCTGGAGCGGTTGAATGCATTGGCGATGCTCTCAATGGAAAAGCAACTGATTTCCGAGATCCCAGACTTCAATGAAAAAACCATTGAGAAGTTTTGTTCTTTGAAAGATCGCCGTGCAAAATTTAAATACAAGTGATTGAAGCAAAGAAGAATGCTTACCCCCAGGGTGTGCAAAGATAAACTGCGTTAAGCAGCACCACCTCACACTACCAAACATAACTAGTGGTAAGTAAAGTATGAACGGTGTGTGGGTGTGCATATGGAAGGAGCTATGAAAGGTGTGTGCATGGTCAGTAACAATTGTTGAAGCCTTGGCGTGGTTTGAAGGAATTGGAGGCACTTCCAAGGGTAGCTGTCACTTGTGTACGGGAAGCCAGAATTTCATGTCTGTACAAGTGCTGTTGCTCTGCAGCAACTTTACCATCAATTTAATCTACATAATTTAACAGAGTGAGTGAAGCTATAAGGAGTCCTGCTTACAACACCGAAGACTACTAAAGAACCAGAAAGATGCTTCTCCACATTGAAGAGGATAAAAAGCTATTTAAAAAGCACCATGGCCCTGTAGCGGTTGAATGCATTGGTTTGAAGGAATTGGAGGCACCTTCAAGGGTACGTAAAGTTCTCAGAAATGGCACCACCTCACTACCAAAAATAACTAGTGGTAAGTAAAGTATGAATGGTGTGTGGGTGTGCATATTGAAGGAGCTATAAAAGGTGTGTGAATGGTCAGTAACGATTGTTGAAGCCTTGGCGTGGCGTTACTGCTCATATGGTTATCCATATGCTAATTCAACGTGTTTGTTTGACATTGATTATTGTGTTGTCTAAACAGAAGTGAAATGTTGTTGTTTTCTTGAATCCCAAGATCCACTGGTTTGGGCCTATACAGTGCTGATTGGTCTTCTAAGGTATGTTTGGGGCCTATGGTCACACTTGGTCTTCTAAGGTATGTTTGGGGCCTATATAGTTACACTTGGTCTTCTAAGGTATGTTTGGGGCCTATGGTCACACTTAGTCTTCTAAGGTATGTTTGGGGCCTATATAGTTCCACTTGGTCTTCTAAGGTATGTTTGGGATCTATATGGTCACACTTGGTCTTCTAAGGTATGTTTGGGGCCTATATAGTTCCACTTGGTCTTCTAAGGTATGTTTGGGGCCTATGGTCACACTTTGTCTTCTAAGGTATGTTTGGGGTCTATATGGTCACACTTGGTCTTTTAAGGTATGTTTGGGGCCTATATGGTCACACTTGGTCTTCTAAGGTATGTTTGGGGCCTATAGTTCCACTTGGTCTTCTAAGGTATGTTTGGGGCCTATGGTCACACTTGGTCTTCTAAGGTATGTTTGAGGCCTATATGGTTCCACTTGGTCTTCTAAGGTATGTTTGGGGCCTATATAGTTCCACTTGGTCTTCTAAGGTATGTTTGTGGCCTATGGTCACACTTGGTCTTCTAAGGTATGTTTGGGGCCTATATGGTTCCACTTGGTCTTCTAAGGTATGTTTGGGGCCTATATAGTTCCACTTGGTCTTCTAAGGTATGTTTGGGGCCTATATAGTTCCACTTGGTCTTCTAAGGTATGTTTGGGGCCTATGGTCACACTTGGTCTTCTAAGGTATGTTTGGGGCCTATATGGTTCCACTTGGTCTTCTAAGGTATGTTTGGGGCCTATATAGTTCCACTTGGTCTTCTAAGGTATATTTGGGGCCTATATAGTTCCACTTGGTCTTCTAAGGTATGTTTGGGGCCTATTGTCACACTTGGTCTTCTAAGGTATGTTTGAGGCCTATATGGTTCCACTTGGTCTTCTAAGGTATGTTTGGGGCCTATATGATTCCACTTGGTCTTTTAATGTTTTTTTAAGTATGGTTTTGTTCTTGAATGGTCTGATTGATTTGCTTGTTTTCTTTCAACCCCAGGTGCAAACCCTATGTGGCTGCAGATTTGTTTCTACTCGTTGGTCAACTTACTGAACGTGAATACCCTGAGAAGAAGACCCAACTAATGGTAGGTGTCACTCCTTTAATTTTTCTGTTAATGCGTATAGGTGCAATTATGATATTGCTGTAGTCTTGTCACATGAGTTTTTTTCAATCTATATTGTATACCAATGAATTTAACACATTGTTACTTTACTTCTTGACATTTCTGCATTGCTGATCATGTATTTCAATGGGCTTTACAAGTATAAGGTCATTGGGCGGGGCTTATAAAGGTCATCATGACGTCAGTGGGTGTGGTTTGAAAAAGGGGGAGTGGCTATGTTTCCCCCTGTCGCCCCTCCAACTTGAAAAGTCAGCAGCCGCCACTGCAAAAGTACACGACAGGAGAGGCTCGCAATAAGCGCCGAAGGTCCTCACAGTACAAAACGGTTTACATTCTGTGTCAAACAGCATTCCCATGGCTTCAAATTTTATTGCCCCGTCATTTTTGACGGGCAAGTCGCTAGTATAATAATAAAAAAAAAAAAAAGATTTGACAGTAAAAAAGAACCACAAAGGCCATCTGGTCTACTCTTTCTAACAAAATGTTTGCTTTAATTACCTTAGGACTACTTTTTGCTTATCCCAGGCATGTTTAAAGTTCCTATGTATAACCCTATCACTTGATATACAGTCAGGTCCATAAATATTGGGACAGCGACACAATTCTAATCTTTTTGGCTCTATACACCACCACAATGGATTTAAAATTAAACGAACAAGATGTGCTTTAACTGCAGATTTTAAGCTTTAATTTGAGGGTATTTACATCCAAATCAGGTGAACGGTGTAGGAATTACAACAGTTTGTATATGTGCCTCCCACTTTTTAAGGGACCAAAAGTAATGGGACAGATTAACAGTCATAAATCAAACTTTCACTTTTTAATACTTGGTTGCAAATCCTTTGCAGTCAATTACAGCCTGAAGTCTGGAACGCATAGACATCACTAGACGCTGGGTTTCCTCCCTGGTGATGCTCTGCCAGACCTCTACTGCAACTGTCTTCAGTTCCTGCTTGTTCTTGGGGCATTTTCCCTTCAGTTTTGTCTTCAGCAAGGGAAATGCATGCTCAATCGGATTCAGGTCAGGTGATTGACTTGGCCATTGCATAACATTCCACTTCTTTCCCTTAAAAAACTCTTTGGTTGCTTTTGCAGTATGCTTCGGGTCATTGTCCATCTGCACTGTGAAGCGCCGTCCAATGAGTTCTGAAGCATTTGGCTGAATATGAGCAGATAATATTGCCCGAAACACTTCAGAATTCATCCTGCTGTTTTGTCAGCAGTCACATCATCAATTAATAATAAAGAACCAGTTCCATTGGCAGCCATACATGCCCACGTCATGACACTACCACCACCATGCTTCACTGATGAGGTGGTATGCTTTGGATCATGAGCAGTTCCTTTCCTTCTCCATACTCTTCTCTTCCCATCACTCTGGTACAAGTTGATCTTGGTCTCATCTGTCCATAGGATGTTGTTCCAGAACTGTGAAGGCTTTTTTAGATGTTGTTTGGCAAACTCTAATCTGGCCTTCCTGTTTTTGAGGCTCACCAATGGTTTACATCTTGTGGTGAACCCTCTGTATTTACTCTGGTGAAGTCTTCTCTTGATTGTTGACTTTGACACACATGCACCTTCCTCCTGGGGAGTGTTTTTGATCTGGCCAACTGTTGTGAAGGGTATTTTCTTCACCAGGGAAATAATTATTCGGTCATCCACTCCAGTCTTTTTCCGTGGTCTTCCGGGTCTTTTGGTGTTCCTGAGCTCCTTGGTGCATTCTTTCTTTTTAAGGATGTTCCAAACAGTTGATTTGGTCACACCTAATGTTTTTGCTATCTCTCTGATGGGTTTGTTTTGTTTTTTCAGCCTAATGATGGCTTGCTTCACTGATAGTGACAGCTCTTTGGATCTCATATTGAGGGTTGACAGCAACAGATTCTAAATGCAAATAGCACACTTGAAATTAACTCTGGAGCTTGTATCAGCTCTTTGTAAATGGGATAATGAGGGAATAACACACACCTGGCCATGGAACAGCTGAGCAGACAATTGTCCCATTACTTTTGGTCCCTTAAAAAGTGGGAGGCACATATACAAACTTTTGTAATTCCTACACCGTTCACCTGATTTGGATGTAAATACCCTCAAATTAAAGCTGAAAGTATGCAGTTAAAACACATCTTGTTTGTTTCATTTCAAATCCATTGTGGTAGTGTTTAGAGCCAAAAAGGTTAGAAATGTGTCCATGTCCCAATATTTATGGACCTGACTGTATTTAGTTACATAGTAATTGAGGTTGAAAAAATACTTTCAGCCCATCAAGTTAAACCTTTTAAGATCTCCTCTGATCTGCAATACTTGGATTAGTTATTAATTAATTAGTTGTTAATTGATTGTTAATTAATTATTAATCAACAATTGATTGTTTTTGTTAATAATTAATTAATCCAGAGGAAGGCAAACAGAAAAAAAAAACCAGTGAAACTTTGCCAATTGTCCCAAAGGGATAAAAAAATAATTCCTTCCTGACCCCAGATACTGGCAATCGGATTCCTCCCTGGATCAACACACTCTCTCTAACTATCCAGGATAACCCTGAATGCCCTTTTTAATTAAAAAAAAAAAATCTCCTCTTAGACGCCCTTTTTCTAGAGAAAATGAGTTTAATTTGGTTAGTCTTTCTTCATAACTTAGCCCCTCCTTATTAGTTTTGTTGTCCTTCTCTGTACTTTTTCCAGCTCTAAAATATCCTTTTTATGAAGTGGTGCCCAAAATTGTACTCCATATTCCAAATGAGGGCGTCCTTGGCATTTGTATAGTGGCAGAATTATATTTGCTTCCCTTGCTTCTATACCCTTCTTAATACATGCTAATATTTTATTTGCCTTTGCAGCTGCTGCTTGGCTTTGAGCACTCTTACCTAGATGGTTGTCCACAAGCACTCCCAAATCCCTTTCAATATCTAATACACTTATATTTGCTCCATTAAGATTATAGATTGCTTGGCTATTTTTCCTTCCCAGATGCATAACTTTACATTTATTTGTATTAAATCTCATCTGCCATTTAGATGCCCATTTCTCTAATTTATGTAAATCCCTTTGGAGGGAAAGCACATTGTTATCTGATTTAATTACCTTGCACAACTTTGTGTCATCAGCAAAAATGGAGACACTACTTTCCAGTCCCACCAGTCTTTAATTCATTAATAAATATGTTAAAACGGAGAGGACCTAATACTGAACCCTGAGGAACCCCACTTACCACAGTAGTCCAATCAGAGTATGTTCCATTTACAACAACCCTTTGCTTCCTGACTTTTAGCCAGCTCTCAACCCATGAGCAGAAATTTACTGCAATTCCTGTATCCCTTAGTTTGCTCAATAGTCTCCCATGTGGCACTGTATCAAAAGCCTTTGCCTTGACCCAGGTCCCTACTAACATCCTCATAGAAACTAATTAGTTTTGTTTAACATGACCTATACTTCATAAATCCATGTTGGCTCCTACTTATAATCCTGTTCAAATAGACATATTCTTGTATATTATCCCTTATTAACCCTGCTAAAAGCTTCCCCACTACAGAAGTGAGGCTCACTGGTCTATAATTCCCCGGATTTGTTCCTGCTAACTTTTTAAATATAGGTATCACATCCGCTTTTCTCCAGTCATCTGGTAGAGACCCTGTGTTGAGTGAATCTTGAAAAATGTAATATAATGGTTTGGCTATTACAGAGCCCAGTTCCCTCAGTACCCTTGGATGTATTCCATCAGGACCCGTGGCTTTATTAACATTAATTTTTTCCAACCTCTTTTGGATTTCTTCCTGCGTTTACCAATTATTCAGCAAAGGTAGTGTAGCCCCATTATGCTACAGTGTCCCAACCACTGGTACCTCCTCTGTGTATACAGAAGAACCTATTTAGCTCATCTGCCTTTTCCTGGTCACTAATTATCAGACGGCCTGTGTCACATTGCAATGTTCCTATAGATTCCTTCCTCGCCTTCTTCCCATTAATAAAATATATTAGTCTTACCACATGTTGCAACTAATGTTTCATTTTCTATTTTAGCCAGTCTAATAGCCTTTTGCAAGCCTTGTTGATTTCCTTGTACTCCCATAAAGCAGTCTCTGTCCTCTCTTGTTTGTATAATTTAAATGCCTGTTTTTTTTCTCTCTGTATTTTAATCTTTAAATCACTGTTAAGCCACATTGGATATGATTTACTCCCTTTACTTTTATTCCCACTTGGTATATGGTGTAAGTATTTATATTTAGTAAGGATTTAAATGTTGTCCATTTATGTTCAGTATTTTTACCTGCCAGTTCTCTGTCCCAGTCTATACTTTGTATTGCTGCCCTTAGACCGTTAAAATCTGCCCTTTTAAAATTAAGAGTTTTTGTTGACCCCTTACAGTTTTTTTTTTTAATTCAATCTCAAATGAGACTGTATTGTGATCAGTTTTCCAAAGGTTGCCCTATTCCAACATTTGATACTATATCAATATCATTTGTGATAACCATTATTAGAACTTGCCCATGCTTAGCTGCATTTCCAATCTGTAACAATAATTGTATTTCCTCACTTTCAGCTATATATGGGGCGTTTATAGCATACGCCTACTAATATTCTTTTGGAATTTGCTGCTCCGCTATTATACTCTACCCACAAACATTCAACTTTATCACTAGACCTGCCATAAACATCTTCTCTGACTATAGGCTTAAATTCAGGCTTAACATACAGACAAATCCCTCCTCCTCCTTTACCATTGCCCCTATCTTTCCTAAATAGGTTATAACCATCCAGATTAACAGTCTAGTTATGAGATTCATCCCACCATGTTTAGGTAATGCCTATTAAATCCCATTTTTCATTAATTGCTTATACTTCTAACTCTGCTTCTGGCATTAGCAAGCATACACTTCATGTCATGAGTCTGTAGTTCTGAAGTGCCTGCCGCTGTACTTGATTTACTTAGCCATACCTCCCTATTACCTATACTAACACTCCCCCCTTCTCCTCCCTATGAGTTGTTAATTCATCCCTTATACCCTCTACACTTTCTACCCCATCATAACACGCCTTTCCATTCTGTCCTCTAAGCTCAGTTATATTCAGGTTATTTTAGTGGCCCTTATTGGAAGATGTCCTTGACCATTTTGAGAAGCACAATACCTGACATCTGTTCTGGGGTTCCTGTAGATGAAAAGTCAGTCTTCACAATCAAGTTTGTGATTCATCATGATCTCTCAGGATGAAGAATGCACTGGACAATCTCCTAAAGATTTCAATATATACAACTCAACCTTACAAGCCAAACCTGGGAACATAACTAAAACTGCTTTTTTTACTATTTACTATCCTTCAATCTGCCCGTGAGGCATGAAGTCCAATATTTAAGACACCATGGGCCTCATTCAATTGAGAAATTGTAGTTTACAGGAGCCCTTAAACGAATTCAAATGGCTTCATTTCGCGAGCCGCAAACGATCTACGGGATAAAGGCTGAAAATCAGTCCAGTTGTTGCACCCCAGCTAAGCATTTGATCTTTCAAACCCGCAAGAGTTACAATCGCAAATCGCTATTCAATTGCTACAATTCCAAAAATGTTTTCACACCCGTAAACAGCAAATGTAAAAGAAAATCCTATGGGTACCAGATAGGACCTGGGAAGGTGTTACAGACATGTCCTTAGCACTGTAAATGCATTTACACTGTAAATGGCGGGGAAAGCGATGAAAGACATTAGAATTAATTGCACAACAGTCTGCAAGCTTGTAAATCTGCATTCAAAAATTATTTTTTTATGTGTAATTTCGGTGCTCTATCAATCTTGGTAATCAATGAGTTAATACATATCAGGCCACCCACATGGACCCGACCAGTATTGGCATTTATTTTTATATTTGTGTACATTGCGGAGATTGCGAGTCTGATCGCATATCGGACTTTGAAATGCCAATTGATTGATATGTAACCTCCATGTTTTACTGACGTAATGATGACGGGCTCATTTTCTATTGGCTCTTTCCAAATCAAGAGTTATGGCCTTGCCTAATTGATCATAATCATGCTCTGAAATGCTACTTACGAATGCATGGTTTACGTTTTTGTCTTTCGGTTGGGGCTCTGACCAATTGAATTACTCTGTAATAGTAGCAAATCTCAATTTAAGAGATTGGTTTAATCTCAAATCTTGGGAGGCCTAAGGGTCAGGCGTAAGACTGAGTAGACTGACCAGTAGATAGGACAGTTAGTTATTATGGATGGCTACATACTTTACAGGGGAAAGGCCAGTAACACGCCATGATGTGCCTGTCAACTGTAAGCATAGCCGAGACGGTGTAATATATGGCCCCACTTCCCTATCCCTGAGACCCATGAGAGCTGGACAAGGCTTAATGTCCAGATCTCTTTCAGGTCCTAGTTGCTGCCCGGTTCTTTCGCGTCTTTTACATGATTAGTACAGTCGTTTATAGATAGTCTAAAACGATAGACCGGCACAGGAAGCTGTACCAATGTTTTAGTTAAAAACAGGCAATGGATCAAAGGGGTATCAGTTACAGTACTTAACCCTCCTTAAATCGCTGCATTTTACCACAACAATCACTTAATGGATTAACAAGATAGGCAGGTAACTTTTTCCCTATGTCAAGAGTGTGAAGATCAAGCTCATAACCTCCTGTGGAAAACCAACTATAGTGGCACAGCCATTTTACAGCTAAACTATAACATTGGCATGGTGCTGCTACTAGGGTGAGCATAAGGGTCTTCTCTAAAGGGCCAGTACTATCTTGTCTGTTTTTTCTCCAACAGCAAACAATAAGTATGTATTACTATGCACAGCAATGTTATTTATAAAAGTCATCTGAACTCTTTTAGTGATGCCGTTTACAGTCAATATAATAACTGAGTGTCTCTTGGGACCTTTATGAGTCCATGACACTCTTAGCCCCCTCATGAGTATATGACACCATCTAACATGTCAGCCATAGTACACAAGCACTTTTTTACATTATAATGTATTTGAACGCAGCAATGATCTTAGAAGTTTTCATTATTTTAATTACAATTATTAGAATAACTTGGATCTGTGACACTTGTTAGAGGCCAGAAGCTCAGGGAAACTCAGGGAATTAGTAAAAGAACAGTGTAGATCTCACAGGGTATTTCAATGCCATCACATTGCATAATAAGCCCAATGTCTTTGAGAAATAGCCTCCAGTCACAATGAGGCAGTACCAATCTGGCAAACAATCAATGAAAAGTTGAGTATGCAGGAGAAATGATGACATAGTGACATGTTTTGTGTGGTATATCTCTATTTTTCTTTATTAACAATTACATTAGACTCAGAACATTTGGTAAACAGATAAAATATAAAGAAATGAATACATAATTGTATAGAAATGATGTATATGTTATGTGGCAAGGCAACTGACACTCTCAGGGTCATGGGCTTGTTTTCTGCAACTTATGATGGAGGAACACAGGAGGTCTTTAAATACTTTCAAACTTTTAATGATTACAGTCAGCCACTTACAGTCAGCAAATGAAAATATAAAATAAATGGCTGAGCTTCTCTTAGCGCTCTAACTTAACTGAAAATATAGTTCCCTCAGTACCAAACTTACTCTAAATAAAGTAGATAATCCCATAACATGCGCTCCAAATACTGGCCTCGGTCCTTGTTTATTTGTCCAATACTACTGAAAGACTTAACTTCAGAGTCGCTGTCTCTGTCTCGTTTTAGTCCAGACTGAACTCTCTCTCTGCCCATCTCCAAAACAGCCTCTCTGGGTAAATCTCTGTCCATCCTTGCATGTTTCACTCACTTTTCTGGGTCTTTGTCCCAAGTCTTGGCCTTCACTGGACTGTTAAGTATGTTATATTTTATATAAAATATATATATTATAGGGGATAGTTTGAGGGAGCAGTTAGAAGAGACCTTATAGTAAGTAATTGTAAGAGCATTTGGATCTGAGATACAAGGAAAAGAAATGGGGAATAATTATAGTGAAGATGTAGCACAGCACACCAGTGCATTAACTGCAAGTATAAACCTGCAATTCTGATAACAAATGATGTAGCTATATTTGTTGTCATTGTGTATTATTTATACTGCCTTTATATTTATCACACAATAATTATAGTGAAGATGTAGCACAGCACACCAGTGCATTAACTGCAAGTATAAACCTGCAATTCTGATAACAAATGATGTAGCTATATTTGTTGTCATTGTGTATTATGTATACTGCCTTTATATTTATCACACACAGGTTGTTTTTTCTGCTCTTTTTTGTTTTTGGTGTATTTTATATTGTGCTGTTATAATATAATTTTGACACTCCTATGATTATCAGTCTATTCTGAAACATGAGGAATGTTATATGGGCAATATTTACTAGATCCGTTTGTGCTTAGATCTCATATGAGTCTATTTAGCTGCTTTTTTCTATCCCCTATTCTGTCATTCTATAAGTGCCTATTATCAACTAGGCCCATAGGGAACTTTACTGTAATTTTTCTCATTTAGCACACATTTATTTTTACACAGCGGCGTATATTTTCCGGATTAAGTTATCCTATTAAAGTATAGTTTTTTATATCATATACAGGTGTTAAGCACCAAGGATATCTATATTAAAGGTCACATTTTTTCCTTTTTCAATACTACGGAAAGCCTTAACTTCAGAGTCGCTGTCTCTGTCTCCTTTCAGCCCAGACTGAACTCTCTCTGCTCATCTCCAAAACAGTCTTAGCCGCCTCTCTGGGTAAATCTCTGTCCATCCATGCAAGTTGCACTCACTTATCTGGGTCTGTGTCCCAAGTCTTGGCCTACACTGTTCTGGGTAAATCTCACATTTATAAAAAGGTCATTACAAAATAGATATCTAATATTTTTAACAATCACATTACACTGAAAACAATATGCAAACAAATAAACAAATAAAACCAAAGTCACTGGAGAAGGGAAAAAAATGACATCAAAATAATTTGATATGTTATAAAAAGTGTCACTACAAGACAGATATATCTAATATATTCAACAATTACATTAAACTGAGAACATTTGGCAAACAGATAACAATTGAAAACTGGAGAAGTAGATAAATAATTGTATTTTTACATGTTAAACAATGTGTTATTACAAAACAGATATATAGAGAGAGTAGGACAACATAAACAAAGAGCACACTCTAGAGATGAATAAAGCACCTATGGGATGAAAGTTAAAGGGGGTCTGATGAGTTTTGCCACAGCAGATCTTGGTCTTAGCCTCTCCACCTTCATCTTATTCCTTATTCTCTGAAGGTCCAGCACATGCTCCGTCTGTTTGGAATCTATGGAGTGCAGAGTAAGATTTATAGTTGTTGATAAAGCTAAGGCTATGGTAAGATTTAAGATTTGGGTTTAGGTAAAAGTAAGGGCTTCTGTCTACTTAAAGCCTCAGGTTCGAGGTGAGAAATCCTGATCACAATTATGTGTAAAAACCTCACACGTGTAATTACAGTACAATAAGGTGTAAATACTCACTTATCTGGCTGACGCTCTTTCATAGCTGGACTGTTTAGTATGTTATATTTTATATAAAACATGAAAAGACATTTCCATTAACATTTTTTGTATAAAATAAATTATAGGGGATAGGTTGAGGGAGCAGTTAGATGAGCCTGTAGAGCAAGTAATTGTAAGAGCATTTGGATATGAGATACAAGGAAAAGAAATGGGGAATAATTATAAGAAGCAGATAGTGAAGATGTTGCACAGCACACATTATTTTCAGGTAAAATACTTACATATCTCATATTTCTCTTCAGATGTTCTGTTGGGAGATGTAAACTTATTAAGAAATTACACATGAAAGAGACAGTGGAATAATAGGAAATTATAAGGAGGAGATGAGGGAGTAATAACACTTCTTGGTTAAAGGATCAGTTAGGGATGACATATAGACTCTAAGGATGTGGCTGCTTGCAGATGGTCAGGTTTAGATGTACATGTATCATAAATATACAAAAATACCTCCTTTCTTAAATTTTATTTTAGATATTTCTAGTTTTATTCTAGGTGTCTTATCTATAACAAGAAGAAGTCTAGAATTAAACTAGTAATATCTAAAAGAAAATTTGAGAAAGGAGGTATATCACTTCCATCTATTAAAGATATTTATGAATCATTTGTTCACTCACAACTACTGAGATTTTTTTGATAGAGGGGTCAGACTTACCATGGTTCAATACCAAAAAAGTTCCAAATGAAGAATCTTTCATGGTTAGATCTTTTAGCAATAGATCACGAAATAACTAAGTTGGGATATCAACTCAATTATGAACAAGAAGAGTTCCCATTTGAAAAATTGATTATAAAAGAAGAGGTATCTCATAAAGTGGCTAGATGTCAAGATATAATGAACTCCATTAAACACACAGGCAAAACAAAGAGAATGATAAAATGGGAAACAGAATTAGGAATAGTAGCATTTGAAGATATGTGGTGGAAGGGATTTAGTCTAGTGAAAAAGTCTTCTCAATGTACTAAATATAGAGAGCTCTTTTTTAAACTGGGTTCCGGTTGATGGGAGAAAATTAGTAGAGGTTGGTCTAGACTTCTGTTGAAGATGATGTGGTAATGAAGGTATTCACACACATATATGGTGGGAATGTATGAATGTAACATTAATATGTGATCCCAAAATAGCCTTATTCCATATGCTTGAAGATAGTATCCCTCTCCCAAAAAGATTAATTATCTTGCATAGCCTATTAGTAGCCAGATGGCTGTTGATTAAAAAATGGAGACAGAAAAAGATTCCCACTTGGAATGAGGTACAAGTAATAATGTCAAACAAATAGAGATTTGGAAACAATAAATAACTATGGGAATAAGAATGGTAAACAATGAATCCTAAAGTGGCAGTTTTGGGATTTATAAATTGATAATAATTTTATTTAGAATATATTTTTTAAGAAGTTTAATTAGATCTCTGGAATGGTCCCCTGGGAAGTGGGTTGAAAGAGGGTAAAAACTGATATGAAAAGTATGTTTTTTTCTTGTTTTTATCTGTAACCTGTATTATGTCTTTTCTATTGTATGGTAGATGAATGTTCTTTTTTTGTATTTTAAAATGTAATAAATATATTGAAACAATTAAATAAATAAATGTACATAAACATATATAGTGTATTCTACTTCATTGTGTGCTAATTTATATATAGAGATCAGTGGAAATATAGAGATATTGTTCAAATAAACTAAATATAATATAATATATATATGAAATGAATACAAAGTAAACATAAATAAGTAAATGCAGATACTTCATATAATTTGCTTTTGTTTTCATATTGTAGGGCCCCTGTCCAACCCGGACTATGCCCGCCCAGCCTCCCTGGATCCCCTCAGACTAACCAAGCCCCCTCTTAGTTGGATGGGTAAAAACCATTGATG
This sequence comes from Discoglossus pictus, assembly GCA_027410445.1. Lineage (NCBI taxonomy): Eukaryota > Metazoa > Chordata > Amphibia > Anura > Alytidae > Discoglossus > Discoglossus pictus. The sequence continues at coordinate 66,963,545 of CM050170.1, forward strand.
GTTCTTTGTTCCTTTGCTGGCACGTATGTGCCTGAGCAGGGCTGAATTCCCATATGTGAGGAGCAGATACAGGGCTGAGAGAATATAACCTGATAGGAACATATAAGATGTATAAAGGTTCAGAAAAGTATGTTAATATGTTCAGTTGTATTAGTCCTTATTCATCCTCCCTATAACTCATATTGCTTGATATAAGCTCCCTTCAAAAAGCTATAGATTTCTACAGCATTATGGCGTGTCTCAGATCAAACACCCGACACGTGTTTCGCCATTGATACAGCTTTCTCAAGGAAGTATTTTTGTTTTTTGTTTCCAGAACTTTCACTTTCTTTCTTTTGTGTTCCTACCTAGAACTTGAATAGTCTCGACTTCCTGCAGTATTTCCAAACCCATTGGGACTAAGGTGCGGACGATACGCTTCTGATCTGCAACACAAAGGAAGTCCAAAGTCTCACCATGGTCCATTAGAAGACATCTCAATGTCAAAATCCACCCTGTACAATTTGTATAAATAAATTCTTCTTTGGAAAACTGGGTATTATGGAGGAACAACAGCTAATGTACTTTATGTTAGTAGGTAATTAACAGCCCATTCACTTTCTTCAGCCATCCACTTCCTGTTAGCCCCTCATTGGCAAGAAGAAGGCAACAACCTCATCTCCAGTGCAAGAAATGAGTAGGCTCTGCGTGGTGACGTTGCCCATGTGTGAAGTTAAGATGGCAGCCCCTTTAATACTATAAAACATAATGCAATATATAAAAAAGACACTTAAAGATGCCCTAAGTACCTCTTCTAGGATGTAAGTTATGATGTTCTGGCATACACCCTATGTCACGGAGGCTGTGCCATGTTTGGAACACGCAAGTCATCCAAATGTTCTCTGGAACTGACCGGTTCTTACTTCCCTTTGGGACGGTGTTTACGCATTAAGAACCAAGGACCAGTTAAGTCCATTGTCAAGGAACCAATCAAGGCCCAGGTAGGTCAATAATGACACACTAACTCTGCTCAATACAATTCATTATCACACAAATCTTCCCACCAACCAGAAGTGTTCTGGCAAAATACTAGAGAAGCTCCACACCCACAATTCACCAAATGAAATGCACAATTTGGTGCCTATCTAGATGACAGCTCAAGCAAAATCTATACTGGTCCCTCTGGACAATGCCCACAAACTCCCTATGTTCTCCAACTCCAAATCCACTTTCTCCCACCATTTAACCCAAATAACAAGCCCACAATAAACGTATTCTAAGTTCCAGCAATCCAGTAATACCTTCACTCACTTTCTCCCTCTGCCGGTCCTCTCTTCTATCCTTTCTACCTCTTACTCTGTTTCTTAAAAATACTCTTACATATATATATTTCATACAATTGCCTTATCCAGACTAGTTAATAAATTAAATTCTCCTCAATATAATTATGATATCAAATGTATACTTCACTTCCAAAAAGCCCCCAGATGTACAGATACTCACTTTCTGGAATTCCCACTGTTTTCTCTCATGAGAGCTGATATGTTGCACAGGTGGAGCTTGAAACTACCAGGGTCTCATTCTGCTCAGACACACAGCATGTTATTGTCTTTATCATTAGCATCATGAGACCCTGGTAGTATGATGCCCCCCCCCCTCCTAATGGGCATGGCATTATATCACAGCTGTGCAACATGGCAGCTCTCATGTGAAAGACCAAAAGAAAGGAGGAGGCTCCAGACCCTGTCTCTCTTTGGTTTACATTTTATATCACAATTACATTGTGGATGATACAATTAATTGATAATTACACTTAGTTAAAATATTTATGTATAACAAAACTATTTTCTCTTAACTTTGTATTTTACGTACAGAACTGCCACAAAATGCATACGGGTTCTTATCCTCAATTTATTTTTGTTTTGACTGTCTTTTCTCATTGCTCTATCTATATTTAGTGTCTACAATAAAGAAGCAAAATAAATCAAGGCAAAGGTTCCCACAATTTTTGAATGCTCACACCTCACATCACACCTTAGTAAATCTTGGCCTATGTTTACGAGACCCAACCCCCTCTCTAATACATATTATGGTGTAAATACTCACTCATCCATGGCAGAGCTGTTAGGAGAATATAAAAGGTATAAAGCAGTCAGGAATGGAGTGACAGGGAGTAGTTACAGGACAAATTATAGGGAGCAGTTAGATGTTATAGGGAGTAGTTATAAGGAGCAGGTAGATATATGTTATAGGGAGGAGTTAGATGGATGTTATAGGGAGCAGTTAGATGGTGTTATAGGGAGTAGTTAGGAGAGCACTTATAGGAATTGTACAAAGTACATAAATAGGAAGGTTTAGTGTGTAGGGAGCAGTTAGGTAAGGACCTATATCATTACACTGAAAAAACTACTAGACCCTACAAATCATAACTCCTAAGTCCCCGACCCTTCCTCAGTACAATGGATATCTGGACCTGACCTAATAATGTGAACAACTTCATTATTTATTTATGTAATTAGGGTCATTTTATAATTAATTTTATTTTCTCAGCTGATTTTGTTGCTACATTTTTAAGAGGGCGTGTCCTTGTAAACTAATTACATTTTTCATTAGTTCTGTTGAAAGAGCTGGCAGATTTAGATCTCACCTTCCCATTGGGCAAATAGAAGATTATGAAGATCCATTCAAAGTCTCAGGAGGTAACAGCAGAATCTAAATGCAGCTCTACATCTGAAGCCACCACACAAAAAAATATTGTTCTTTGATGTCCATTTTAATTATCTTGAGCCTGCTCTACAACTCTCCTAAGGGGAAAAAGAAAGATTTTTTTCAATAATTTAAAAGAACATGTTTTAAACATTACACAAGTTGTTTTTTTGTTTTTTTTCTCAATCAAGTTTTTATTAGGCAAATATAACACGTTTAGAACAATACATCATTCTTAACAAGATAAATATACAGTTTACGTTAGAAGTCAAATAACATTCCATCACGTATCTTAGTTGCTGTGTGATGTTTTTGTGATGTATTCTTCCTTCCGCCTAATACGGGTTATTTTTTTAATTTATTGGGGATTTGGGTACATCATCCTTAGTCATTTATTGTTGCTAGTCAAGTATCTTGATTCCCCTTCCCTTTAGAGGGGGGGGGGGGGGGAGATATGACCTGAGATCCTATGTCTGATCCTTGCCATCGCCTCATCTGGTCTTGTCCTGCGAGACAGATTCGTTATGCTCAAGACGCCATGGCCCTCCCCACATCCGGGGGAGCTTTAGTCTTAGTGTCAGTTGTCGTTAGTCCCCTTAAGCTAAGATGGTAGTGTAGCCAAGGGCTCCATATATCCAGGAATGTGGGCATTGTGTCGGCTAATAAATGTGATAGTCGTTCGTTAGTGGCTATATAATTAAGTTTGTTTGTGATGGCCGGCAGGCTGAGGGTGTTGCTTTTCCATTGTTTCGCTAGGTGACTTTTGGCCGCTAGCATCATGAATTGTAGTAGTGTGTTTTGGTGCCTGGATAGAAGGGGGCATCTGGTCCCCAGGAGTGCTATTTCTAGGTTTCTATCAATGTGGATATGTGTTATCGTGGATGCTAGGTCGAATACCTCCTCCCACATGACTCTTGCCATAGGGCATGTCCACCATATGTGGATAAAGGAGCCCGATTCCCGGCAGCCTCTAAAGCACCTCGGGCTTATTTTGTTGTTCCATTTATGTTGCCTTTCTGGAGTTATGTATGCTCTATGGAGGACCTTGAGTGAGGTTTCCAGCAAGCTGAAGTTTAGTGCGCCTTTAGATAAATTGGCCCATGAGGAGGACCATGCGCCCTCCTCTCTTTCATGCCCCAGGTCTTGTTCCCATGCTGATATATATGCCGGTTTTTTGGAATGTCCGTCGTGTAAAAGCTCTTGGTATAGGAGACTAATCATTCCCTTATATAGAGGGAACGACTCGCAAATCTTAATCAGCCAATTTGTTTTGGGAGGTCCAAATTCGCGTTTAATTGAGTTCACATGGAATAGCAATTTTCTGAAGTTAAAGTGTTCTTTGGGTGGTATATTCAGAGAATTTATTATATTGTCTGGATGTTTGATTTCATTATCTTTGAACCATGACCCCAGACGCAGAAATCCCCTTGTTTGCCACCAGAAAAGCGATTCTTGGGTGAGCGTCGGGGCGAATCTTGAGTGGGGGGCCACTGTTGTCAGGGTGGAGGGTGTAGCTGAGAGTTGTCGTGTTTTAGCTGCCCATCGCCATGTGTCTAAGGTAAGTTTTATGAAGGGGTTGTCCATTTTCCTTAGGCTTTCTGGGTTATCAGGCAGCCAGAGGATGTTGGTCCATGAATAAGGTGTCATTGCCCTGTTTTCGATAAACACCCATAATGGTTGGTGTAGTGTTGAATGAGCTAAAGTTATGAATGCTAGCGGGGCAGCCTTGAAATAAATACGAAGATTTGGGCATGCTAGACCCCCCATACGTCTGCCTTTGTGCATTTCTGATTTTGAGATTCTATGGCGTTTGTATTCCTAGATGAAGCTAAAGATCTGTTTTTGGCAAGTTTCCAATTTTTTTGCTGGAATTGGGATTGGGATGGTTCTAAAGAGGTGGAAGTAGGTTCATCTTGATCGCATTAATGCGACCCAGCCAAGAAAGGCCACCTTTAGTCCATGTTGTGAGTTCCGTGTGTAATTCTCTGAATAAGGGAGGGTAATTGGCCTTGTACATTAAATCTATAGAATTGGTAATGTTAACCCCCAGGTATTTGATTGCCGATTTTGGCCATGTGAAGTTGAAATTTTGTTTTAAAAATGTTTGCGTGTGGGCCGAGAGTGAGCAGCCCAACGCCTCAGTTTTGTCCGCGTTAATCCTAAGACCAGATATTTTGCCAAATTGTTCTAGGAGGGATAATAGGGCTGGGATGGAAGCAGTTGGGTTAGTTAGGGAACAGAGTAGGTCGTCCGCAAATAAACAGCTTTTCATGTTGTGCATGCCTACCTCAACCCCCTTTATCTCCGCTTTGGATCTGATCATTTGAGCTAAGGGTTCGATTGCTAGAGCGAAGAGCAAGGGGGAGAGGGGGCAACCTTGTCTAGTTCCCTTTTCTATTTTAATTATTGAGGGGTTGTCCCCTGCTAATTTGAGGCAGGCTTGGGGGTTGTTATAGTATATTTTCAAGAGGCTAATAAATTGTTCAGGGAATCCGAATCTCCTGAGAACTGCCCAAAGGTATTTCCACTCTACTGAGTCGAAGGCCTTTTCAAGGTCTAATGCTAGGAGACACATCGGAGTTCGGCTTTGTTGAGATAGATGTATTAAATTTAATATTCTCCTGACGTTATCCCCCGCTTGCCTATGTGGGACGAACCCAACCTAATCCTTATGGATCAGTCTGGGAAGGAATGAGTTGATTCTGTTGGACATAAGTTTAGCTAGGATTTTATATATCCTTGTTTAGGAGGGAGATAGGCCTGTAATTCTGCACTTGAAGGGGGTCTTTCCCTTGCTTTCAGAAGAACACCATATTAGCCTGGTTTAATTCGGGAGGGATACTGTGTCCCTTTAGCATGTTGTTGAATAGGGTTGTCATATGAGGTGCTAGTAGATCTGCGAATGTTTTGTAGTATAGGTTCGTGAACCCATCCGGCCCTGGGGTCTTACCTGATTTTAATGATTTAATCGTTGTTACGACCTCCTCAAGTGTGATTGGGGCTTTAACCTGGTCCTTTTCCAGGGGGGACATTACTGGGAGATCTATCGCTCCTAGAAATTGGTTTATATGGTTATCTGTGGGGGGATGAGTCAAGGTTTTGAAAGAAAGTTGTGAATTCTTTTTGTATTTGTGTAGGGCTAGAGGTGATCCCTCCCGTGGGTTGTCTGATTTTAAAGACTTTTGATTGGTTGGCTTTTTGCTTTAATTTCCTAGCGAGCATGGCATTGGGTTTATTGGCTTTGGAATAGAATCAGTGGCCTGTCCATCTCATGGCTTTCTCTACTTGCTCTGAGAGGATAAAGTCCAGCTCTGCCCTGATTTTGTCTATACTGGTGCGGTTTTCTGATGTTGGATATTTTTGGTTGAGCTTTTCTAGGTCGGTTAGGTTTGCAAGTAACTCTCTTTCTCTAGCTTTTTGGGATTTCTTGTATTTTGCTGCGAGTTTGATGCATGTGCCCCTAATGAAAGCTTTGTGGGCCGCCCCAAACCCAGCTTATGTCCACCTCTGCAGATAGATTTGTGGAAAAGTAGAGTTCTATGTCCGAGGCCACTTGGTCCCTTAGCATGGGCATTGACATGAGCATTTCGTTGAGTCGCCATGAGTATGGGGTTTTAAATGCGAAGCCAAAGTCTATTGTGCATCTCACCATGGAGTGGTCTGACCAGGGGCACGGATGGATTCCCGAGCTCACTGCATCGTCTACCAAAGTGGAGTCTGTATAAAATGTATCTATTCTAGAGTATGTCTTGTGTACTGGAGAGTAGAATGAATATTCCCTTTCTCCTTTGTGGTGTTCCCTGCAAAGGTCTATCAGGTGGCGCTCGTCCAACAAAGCCAGGATATGGGATTGTTTTTTTAGTGAGTTTGCTATTCTGTCCCCCTCCCGATCTATCCAATGGAGACAAGACTGCATTAAAATCCCCTCCTAGAATTATTTTCCCGAGGTCATGAGATTTAATATACTGCAACAGCAGAAATTCGTTGCAGTCACTCTGAGTTGGCTTTTCTTGTGAGGGGAGACTGGATCTCTTTTTTTTTTTTTTTTTTATATCCTGGGGCGATATGTGCCATAAGGGGGGTGGTATCTCAAGTCGCAGACCGCCTAGGTTGACGACGGGCCAGCAGTAGGCTCGAGGTCAGGCGTTTCTCTCCCTTGTTTCTGTGGTCTTTGACGTTTGGGTTGGGTTACTTCAGTCCATTCTCTTGTTGGCCTCTGGGTCCCAGAAGCCCTTTGGGGGTTAAGGGGTTCCCCGTCATTTAGGAGTTTTAGACGATGAAGGGTATCCCTTCCTTCTTCCATCGAGCGCACAATGTATGTTTTTGCGCCTACCTGAAAGGTAAGGCTGAAGGGGAATCCCCATCTGTATTTTATTTGGTGTGACGTTAGAGTTTGTAGGATCGGCTTCATCTGTCGTCGTTTATACAGGGTCAGTGGGGCCAAGTCTGCATATATCTGGATTTCCGCCCCATCCGGGCCTGAGATAGCCTGGGCCTTCCTGGCAGCCTGAAGTACAGAGTCTCTGGTCTGTTGCCGGAGGAAGCGCACTACCACATCTTTTGGCAGGTTGGGGGTTGCAGGGCCTCCTAGGGCTCGGTGTGCCCTTTCTAAGTCCCAGGGTTCTTGGGTGGAGGTCGGAAGTATGGTAGCTACCACTGCTTTCGTGTAAGTTACTAGATCCGTAATAGCCGTAGGTATCCCCCTTAGGCGTATATTATGTCGGCGGCTCCTGTTCTCAAGATCTTCCAGCTTTAGTTCAAGGTCTTTGAGTTGCGAAGTGTTGGTAGATATGTCAATCCTGTCTTCGGCTTGGCTTACAATGAGTTGATCTGCGCAGGTTTCAAGTTTGCTGGTACGTGTGCCCAGTTCCTGTATTTCCTGCTTGAGTTCTTTCATGGCCGCTGACAGTCGTGATTGTAGGAGCATGTCAAATTTAGCCATTGAGAAGTCTGACACATTTACATTTGGATAGGCGACCTCAGAGTCTCTGTCTCCTTCTGAGCCTGAGGGTGAGGTAGGTGTGGGGCTACTCCCCCGTTGGGAATCTGCTGTTTGTTTTGTGAAATGATCTGTGATGCTTCTCGAGGGGCCACTTTTCTTTGGTTTCCCCATTTTTCTTTTTTTTCCCCCTTTTCTTCCCCTTTCCCCCTTGCAGAAAATGGCGTTATACTGACAAAGATGCGTGCGTTATTGATTAGGCATTAGCTCTGGTAGGCAAATGGTGACGTGTTGGTTTACATTGTTATGTGTGGGTCACCTGACTCCTCAGATTGGGATCCAGTGGTAGGAGACTGGGGGGGGGGGGGGGTCCGCCTATTTTATACTATTGGCAGATTTGGGATGATTGCTGTATTTGAGGTTGCTAATATAGTCTGCCTGGTTTTGAGGTTTTTATAAGCCAGTCTGTGCAGAAAGTCCAGATTGTTCTGTTTCCCAGAATGTAATGGGAGGATAAGAGAAATAATACATATAGGAGGGTGCTTCCTTGAATTGTAGGTTTCTGTGCTTTTGCATAAGATCTCAGGTAATGTGGGATGAATGGTGCTGTGAAAACTGAACCCCTGGGCCTTATGTGGCCTTAAATTGTCCAACCTGGATCAGATATTATTTGTGGGGTAGTAAGGATTGCAGGCTTCCCCTAGTTGGTATTGATTTATGAGGGGTGTTAAGAATGTTTCATCAAACGCCAGGGAGGTAATATGGTTCCCTTAAGCCTGCTGCTGTTACTTTTTCTCCCCTTTTGTTGAAGGGTTAAGGTCTCTGTGGTGCACTTCTCTTTGTTTTGGGGTGTTGTTGTGGGAATGTGGTATTTACAGGGCTTAGGTCTCGGTCTCTGTGTGTTTCTGAGCGGACTCAAGATGGCCGCCCCCTTGTGGGGAGCTAAGATGGCCGCCGTCCGGCTACCAGGCCCTAGACCCGTCTGTGGCCTCTGCCCTGGCTGTCCCCACTGACCAGGTTTCACTGCAGCGCCTTAGCCAGCTTTTTACTCCGTTTCTTGGGCCCTGGATCCCCCGGGCCTTTGCCTCTCCAGGAAGCGGTGTCCTCTCTGGCTAGCAGCCCGCCGGATTGATTCTTCAGGCAATCGCTCCGATATCGATATGGGGGTTCCCCTTGAGGATGTGGGTCTTCGCCCCCTCCTCTCGACAGGCCTGTCGAGGCTCAAGTACCTCCCTGGGTCCGCCGGGATACCCTCTGTGCCCGGACCGGGCCCCACAGCCCGATGTCAGGTGAGCCTGCCCGCCCCTGCGTCGATTGCCCAAGGCCTTAGCTGGAGCTCTTGCAGGACACGTCTTTCTTCTCCAGCAGTTTAGCCACGCCCCCACAAGTTGTTTTTTTAATGAAAAAATATTAAGAAAATATTGTTTAAACTTCAGGAATTACAGAGAGAGAACTTTAGTGTGTAAATCCCACTGGCTGGCAGAGGACAAGCACCCAAGAGCAGTTATACGTCTGAATGTTTCTGTATAAAAGGCAGTACATGTGGTATAATCACATATGAATGCTGTTGTTTTATACCCGATGCCTCACAGTCTTTGGGATATGATCTGGACCAATCAGGCTGTACAAAAGTTACATGTAGAAAGTACTGGTGGTTTGGCATTTTTGGAGACATCGGGCATAGTGTACATAATATATTGCACATGGTAATCATTTGTGTCCTTATTATCATTACTTTCTATGCTTGTATAAAATCAGTATTTGCACAGTGCAGAGCATTACTAGTAGAATATAGGCTTTGTCCGTTAGATCGGCTTATTCCACGGTGGAAACGTCAGAGTGGGACGTAAGTTTGTATCAAATAAAGTGACATGTCCAACTGCCACGCCCTGTAATGGCGCCTGAGGCAATAATCATTGCTATTACTTCCTGTTTATGATATATAAATATATATGATGCTATAAATATGGAGGCCTTGCCATGCGGCGCTGACTCCAACACGGAAACATCTGTTGCCATTCTGCTGAGACGATCGATTTGGTGCGGTCCCCCAGCCTTGTGTGATTGAGCAGCTGAAGGTAAGTATAATAAACATTGCTATATGATTATTGTTATTACTTTTGTGTTGTTTGATATGTCAGAGTTGGATACATACACCAGAAGCCAGAAGGACCTCAGTTGGTGTGAGAATGGGAGACCCCTCACCATATTGTTATAGGATATAATGATAAAGATGTAGAGTCACATCCTGAGTCAGGGCCTCATTTACAGGAACAAACTGATATGTAACACAGTCTATTAGATATAGGTGGCTAACTGTTTTAGGGAGCTGTATAATAATTTTTATGGAGGACAGATTTATGAGTATATTCTGATAAGGCAGGGGTGGTAGCTATAAAGTACAGAAGATACTAATGGTAACTCTCTTCTGATATTTACCTAGTACTACCAAAGCCTCTTACTTTCTATTCCCGCCTGACTTATATCTGTGAGGAGGGGGATACATTCTTTCGATATGCCCTTGGTGTGCGTCGTCTACATTCTTGCTCCAACATTCAGCTGCTCTGGGGGTCAGATAACTGGAAAGGTCCAGGCCTTGTTATAGAGTCTGGAAGAGCGGGAGAAATTATAGGAAGCATTTAAAAGGATATATAACACAACTGTTTTTTTTTCTTCAAGCATTTTAAAGAACATGTTTTAAACTTAAACATAACATACGTTGTTTTTAAATCAAAAATATTAAGAAAACCTTGTTTAAACTTCATTGTAACTAACAAGAATTACAGAGAGCGCACTTTAGTCTGTAATCCCAATGGCCGGCAGAGGGCGAGCACCCAAAAGCAGTTATATGTCTGAATACGTTTTTGTACACTAAGACCCTTTCTCTCTCTCTTTTACCACTCACTATACCTTAGATTGTAAGTCTGCGAGTTTCTATCCTAAGTACTTTGGGAGTGCACCATGGACATTGGATTCCTAGCTCAAAGACAGGGCCCTCCTTGCTTTGCTATTTGTTCATTTGTATGTGTCTTTGTCTGAACTTAACTTATGTACAGAGCTACGGAATATGTTGGAGTGTTATAAATAAACTATAATAATAATAAGACTTTTATTTGAAAAAGAAAACACACTGTGACATATTATGAAAAATACCCTCTTTCTGGTGCAACATTTTTTATTTCCGTGTCCCTTTAAGGGCTGAAGCAAATATTAGGGCTTTAGTTAGTGGGACATTTAAAACTGAGGTTGGGACTAGGCGTGATATAGGGTTAGGGGCTGGTTTATGGTTGGGATTGGGTGTGATATAGAATTAGGGGCTGGTATATGGTTGGGGCTGGGTGTGTGATATAGGGTTAGGGGTTTGTTTATGGTTGGGACTGGATATGATATAGGGTTAGGGGCTGGTTTATGGTTGGGACTGTGTGTGATATAGGGTTATGGGCTGGTTTATAGTTGGGACTGGGTATCACATATATAGTTGTGAGCATACCAGTTGTTGCTCACGCTTGCGGGCTTGCGTAGCGAGGGCCTCAGTTGCTGGCAAGCAGCGCCAGCAACTGCGACTCTCGCAAACTTCACGTCATAACGCAAACAACATACGAGACACGTTACCACCGATTACGGCCTCGCAAAAATCGTCCGCAACCCGTGGACATGAAAAAATGAAAAACACAATAAATACACACATACATAAAAAGCTTACCTACAGCAAGAGGGAGCATCCAGGACCTCAAATAATGAAGTTACACCTTCATTTAACTAAAAATAAAAGAGTTTAGACAATAAAAAATTCTCTAAGCAAGAGAAAAAATGGGCGCCGAACAAAACGAAAACGAGGCTACAGCACTCTAAACAAGCAAAACACCACAAGAAACACGCAAAACACCACAAAACACCTACGGATATTCCGCTACAGACGCATTCCACACATTTGCCGCCATTTTAGAATAATGCGGAAGTACACAGCTACGCTAACGGTTTGGTCTCGCGCACGCACACTATTACTCTGCACACATTCAGCACGCTTACACAGCAGCTCCACACCACTAATTCTCCAGCAACATCAAAACAGATTGTCAGCTCTTCAACAGAATGCTTCCTGCATATATTACTTCAAAATAGGTAAAGTATATTCATTTATTATTTATTTCATTATTATACACCAAACAGCATTAGCTCACTTACAATTTCATAGCCGTCATTTTTTGACGGGCAATTCGCTAGTGACATAGGGTTAGGAGCTGGGTGATGGTTGGCACTGGGTGTGAAATAGGGTTAGGGGGTTGGTTTATGGTCGGGACTGGGTGTGATATAGGGTTAGGGGTTAGTTTATGGTCGGGACTGGGTGTGATATAGGGTTAGGGGTTGGTTTATGGTTGGGACTGTGTATGATATAGGGTTAGGGGCTGGTTTATAGTTGTGACAGGGTGTGATATAGGGTTAGGGGCTGGTTTGTGGTTGTGACTTGGTGTGATATAGGGTTAGGGGCTGGTTTGTGGTTGTGACTGGGTGTGATATAGGGTTAGGGGCTGGTTTATGGTTGGGACTGGGTATGATATAGGGTTAGGGGCTGGTTTATGGTTGGGACTGTGTATGATATAGGGTTAGGGGCTGGTTTATAGTTGGGACTGGGAATTGATATAGGGTTAGGGGCTGGTTTGTGGTTGTGACTGGGTGTGATACAGGGTTAGGGGCTGGTTTATGGTTGGGACTGGGATTGATATAGGGTTCACCGCTGGTTAATGGTCGGGACTGGGTTTGATATAGGGTCAGGGGCTGGTTTATGGTCGGGACTGGGTTTGATATAGGGTTAGGGGCTGGTTTGTGCTTGTCACTGGGTGTGATACAGGGTTAGGAGCTGGTTTATAGTAGGTTTTATGGATATGGATATATATATATATAGTATATCACATATATAGTTGTGAGCATACGGGCCGTTGCTCACGCTTGCCCGCGGCCCTCAGTTGCTGGGAGATGTGATCTAGACCCGGGGACCCGCGCCAGGCCCACAACCCACCACACAGGAGTCCACCAGCCACCCGGACAGGCCTCCGACACCCACGGAGGAGGCTGGGAACCCCGCCCCCAGGGACAGGGCCGAGCCCGACATCCACGGCCCCCAGGACACGGTGAGCCTGCGGCCCTCGCATAGCGAGGGCAAGGGCCTCAGTTGCTGGGATGGAGCGCCCCATGCCAGCAACTGAGGCACACACTGGCTGATTATCCCACCGTCCGTGTACTTGCAGTGATTCCCCAGTGTGACATATGTGTAAGCCGGGCAGGAGAACAGCAGCTCCCTGAGTCTGAAGCTGCGCTGCCCTTGCCTCTGAAATTGCTCCATGCCCTCTGGGGGTCCCATGCTGCAGGTATAAGGGGCTGGAGAGAGGCCTGTACTGTCAGAGTGCCTATGAATCATGCACCAGCAGCCGGCTCCAAGCCACGCCCCTCTGGAATAACCATGCCCACCTTTCCATTTAAGGTGGATTAGCAGAGTTACACTTAGAATTACCATTGATAAACTAATTGTTTTACTTATACACTGATCATTTACACCATTCTTATCCAGTGATATATAAAAACAATATTCAATATTACTTTATATATATATATATATATATATATATATATAAATAATGTGTGTGTGTGTATATTGTGTGTGTGTGTATATATATAATGTGTGTGTGTGTATATTGTGTGTGTATATATATATTATGTGCGTGTAACGGCCCGTATGCTCACAACTATATATGTGAGATATATATATATATATATATATATATATATATATAAATAATGTGTGTGTGTGTATATTGTGTGTGTATATATATTATGTGCGTGTAACGGCCCGTATGCTCACAACTATATATGTGAGATATATATATATATATATATATAAATAATGTGTGTGTGTGTATATTGTGTGTGTATATATATTATGTGCGTGTATATATATAATGTGTGTGTATATTGTGTGTGTGTGTGTATATTGTGTGTGTGTGTATATATAATGTGTGTGTATATTGTGTGTATATTGTGTGTGTGTGTGTGTGTATTGTGTGTGTGTGTATATATAATGTGTGTGTGTACATAATGTGTGTGTATATTGTGTGTGTATATTGTGTGTGCGTGTATATATATAATGTGTGTGTATATTGTGTGTGTGTGTGTGTATATTGTGTGTGTGTGTATATATAATGTGTGTGTATATTGTGTGTATATTGTGTGTATATTGTGTGTGTGTATTGTGTGTGTGTGTATATATAATGTGTGTGTGTACATAATGTGTGTGTATATTGTGTGTGTATATTGTGTGTGTGTGTATATATAATGTGTGTGTATATTGTGTGTGTGTATATATATATAATGTGTGTGTACATAATGTGTGTGTATATTGTGTGTGTATATTGTGTGTGTATATTGTGTGTGTGTGTATATATATAATGTGTGTATATTGTGTGTGTGTGTATATATAATGTGTGTGTATATTGTGTGTGTGTGTATATATAATGTGTGTGTGTACATAATGTGTGTGTATATTGTGTGTGTATATATATATTATGTGCGTGTAACGGCCCGTATGCTCACAACTATATATGTGAGATATATATATATATATATATATATATATATATATATATATATATATATATATATATATATATATATATATATATATAAATGTGTGTGTGTGTATATTGTGTGTGTATATTTATTATGTGCGTGTAACGGCCCGTATGCTCACAACTATATATGTGAGATATATATATATATATAAATAATATGTGTGTGTGTGTATATTGTGTGTGTATATATATTATGTGCGTGTATATATATATAATGTGTGTGTATATTGTGTGTATATTGTGTTTGTGTATATATAATGTGTGTGTGTACATAATGTGTGTGTATATTGTGTGTGTATATTGTGTGTGTGTGTATATATAATGTGTGTGTATATTGTGTGTGTGTGTATATATAATGTGTGTGTATATATATAATGTGTGTGTGTACATAATGTGTGTGTATATTGTGTTTGTATATTGTGTGTGTGTGTGTACATAATGTGTGTGTATATTGTGTTTGTATATTGTGTGTGTGTATATATAATGTGTGTGTATATTGTGTGTGTGTATATATAATGTGTGTGTGTACATAATGTGTGTGTATATTGTGTGTGTGTGTATATATAATGTGTGTGTGTATATATAATGTGTGTGTGTACATAATGTGTGTGTATATTGTGTGTGTGTGTGTATATATAATGTGTGTGTATATTGTGTGTGTGTATATATATAATGTGTGTGTGTGTATCACATATATAGTTGTGAGCATGCGAGCCCGCTCGAGTCGTTGCTCATGCTTGCTGGCAAAGCGAGGGCAGCAGTTGCAGGCATGGAGCGGCGAAGGCGCTCCTTGCCAGCAACTGCGGCCCTCGCAAAGCAACTGCAACCCCCGCAAACTTTACATCGCAACGCAAACAACATACGAGACACGTTAACACACATTACGGACTCGCAAAAATCGTCCGCAACACGCGGACATGAAAAAATGAAAAACACAATAAATACACACAGCACTTACATAAAAAGATTACCTACAGCAAGAGGGAGCATCCAGGACCTAAAAAATGCAACTTAGACCCTCATTTAACTCAAAATAAAAGAGTTTAGACACTAAAAAATTCTCTAAGCGAGAGAAAAAATGGCCGCCGAACAAAACGAAAACGAGGCTACAGGACTCTAAACACGCAAAAAAACACAAGAAACACGCAAAACACCACAAAAGACCTACGGATATTCCGCTACAGACGTATACCACACATTACCCACCATTTTAGAACAATGCGGAAGTACAAAACTTCGCTAACGGTTTGGTCTCGCGCACGCACACTATTACACTGCACACATTCAGCATGCTTACACAGCAGCTCCACAGCACTAATGCTGCAGCAACATCAAAACAGATTGCCAGCTCTTCAACACAATGCTTCCTGCATATATTACTTCAAAATACTTAAAGTATATTAATTTATTAATCTATCAGTTATTTTATTATTATACACCAAACAGCATTTGCTCACTTACAATTTGATTGCCGTCATTTTTTGACGGGCAATTCGCTAGTGTATATATATTATACAATTCGATGTCATACGTAAACAAAACTTTCAGTAATAGCGCTGAATAATAAACTGTGTTATTATTATACTAGTGACTTGCCTGTCAAAAAATGACAGTCAATAAAATTGTAAGGCTGGGAATGCTGTTTGGCACACAATGTAAGGCTTTTAGTCCTCTGTGTACCTTTGGCGCTCATTGCAAACATAAATCTTGCTAAACTAACCCACCTCTACACTAACCTATTAACACCTTCACTACCTACCTACCCCCTAATAAACCCCCCACCCCACTAATTACAGAAATTAATAAAACCGAACTCATAAAAAATAATAAAAGCTAAGTCACATAAAATAAAAAAAGCCTAATTCACCCAAAATAAAAAAGCTACATTACAGAAAAGAAAAACATGTACATTAGAAAAAATGAAGAAATCTACATTACAGAAAATAAAAAAAACCAAGACACCAAAAAAAAAATCTACATTACAGAAAAAACAAAAACAAACCTTAGTTACAAAAAATAAAAAAGGTACATTACAGAAAATAAATAAAAACATTACAACCCCCCCCATTTTTATTTGTACTGTATTGTAATGTACTGTATGTATTGTGTATGTCTTTCCTTTTCAGGTGTGTAATTTGTTTGTTATTTTCTGTAATGTTCCTTTTTTTATTTTTTGTGACTTAGGTAGTTTTATTTTGTGTAATGTAGATTTGTTTTTTTCTGTGACTTAGGTTGTTTTTTGGGGGGAGTTAGCTTTTATTATTTTTTGTAATTAGTGGGGTTGGGGTTAGGGGGTAGGTAGGTAGTGTAGGTGTTCATTGGTTAGTGTAGAGGGGTTTATTTTAGATTTTTTGGTTTATTGGGGGTTATAGTGCAGTGTAGTGTTTATAGTTAGTGTTATGAGGGTACTTGAGGACCGTCATGGTACTTATTTGGGTAATGTTAGGGTTGTAGCTGCCCCATAAGGGTCTTTCTATACACTTATGGGACCGATGGGGTTAAATAGCGGGTTATGAGGGTCTGTATTGACCGCCATGAGTGACAGTGTTAATTAAGGGCTTATGGGAGTCTGTATTGAACCCCTGAGTGACAGGGTTAATTAAGGGGTTATGGGGGTCTTCAATGACCCCCATTAGTGACAGGGTTAATAAAGGGGTTATGGGGGTCTGAATTGACCCCCTTGAGTGACAGGGTCAATTAAAGGGTTATGGGGGTCTTCATTTACCCCCATGAGTGACAGGGTTAATTAAGGGGTTATGGTGGTCTATATTGACCGCAATGAGATAGAGTTAATTATTGGCTTATTGGGGTCTGTATTGACCGCCATGACTGACAGGGTTAATGAAGGGCTTATGGGAGTCTGTACTGAACCCCATGAGTGACAGGGGGGTCTGTATTGACCTCCATGAGAGACAGGGTTAAATAAGGGCTTATGGGGTCTGTATTGACCCCCATGACTGACAGGGTTAATTGATGGGTTATGGGGGTCTTCATTGACCCCCATTAGTGATAGGGTTAATTAAGGGGTTATGGGGGTATGTATTGACCCCCATGAGAGACAGGGTTAAATAAGGGCTTATGGGGGTCTGTATTGAACCCCATGAGTGACATGGTTAATTAAGACGTTATGGGGGTCTTCATTGACCCCCCATGAGTGACAGGGTTAATTAAGGGGTTATGGGGGTCTGTATTAACCCCCATGAGTGACAGGGTTAATTAAGGGGTTATGGGGTCTGTATTAACCCACGAGTGACAGGGTTAATTAAGGGCTTATGGGGGTCTGTATTGACCCTCATGAGTGACAGGATTAATTAAGGTGTGATGAGGGTCTGTATTGACCCCCATGAGTGACAGGGTTAATTAAGGGATTTATGGGGGTCTGTATTGACCCCCATGAGTGACATGGTTATTTAGGGGCTCATGGGGCCCTGTATAGAGCCCTATGAGTGATGGGGTTAATTATTCTTTTTCGCGGGTCCTTTAAGGACCTTTACGGTCCTTCAAGGACCCAGAAGGCAGGAAATTTGACTTTGGATTTCATCGGTGACCCCCACTGCGAGGGTTAATGGGGACACCCATCACTGTGGGGTTAATGTTAGGTGCCGCTGGGGGTATTTACAGTACCCCCTGCTGGTGTGCCTAAATTTTTGTGTGCCGCGGTCCCTTTAAGAAGCAGCGAGAGGGAATTTTGAGGTTTTAAATGCAGCGAGGGACACTCGTACGTGTTTAGCAGTGTTTTTCTGGGTCCTGGAGCCTCGTTTTAATTTTTTTTGGTGGGCCATTCAAACGGGGCAAGTTGTGGTTAAATTGGCGTTCAACCTCACTTCTAGAGGTCCTGGCTGCCCCCCGTGCTGTCGGTGAGTGATTTTGGTGTGTGTTTTTGTGGTTTTGTGTTTGCGCGGCTACGTGTGTTTTACGACCTTGTGTATTTTTTTTTCAAAATCCTGCATGTCGTAATTTTGGGTTGCAGGGTATTTTTTTTCTAAGTGCAGCCGGTCGTAATTGTGTGTCGCAGGCATTGAGGGAGAGGGGAAAGGGAAGAGAGACACAGGGGAAGAGAGACACTGGCTAAGGACAGGAGGAGGTGAAGCGAGACACAGGGTAAGGAGAGGAGGAGGGGAAGAGACACACATGGGAAGGAGAGGAGGAGGGGAAGAGACACACATGGGAAGGAGATGAAGGGAGACACAGTGTAAGGAAAGGAGGAGGGGAAGATACACACAGGGGAAGGAGAGGAGGAGGGGAAGAGACACACATGGGAAGGAGAAGAAGGGAGACACAGGGGAAGGAGAGGAGGAGGGGAAGAGAGACACTGGGGGAGGGAGAGGAGGAGGGGAAGTGAGACAAGAGGGTAAGGAGAGGAGATGGGGAAGAGGTCCTGCGGGGTCGTAGGGATGAGCGCCTACGGCACTCATCTCCACCAGCGCAAGGAGTGCCCTAGGCGCTCCTTGCCAGCAACTGCGGCCCTCTCTTTGCAAGGACCGCAGTTGCAGCGGGCTCGCTACACGTTACAAGCGTTAGCAACAACCTGTATTGCTCACAACTATATATGTGATGATAATAATCAGCAGCTGCCAGGATCATTTAATAAGATGAGGATAATTAGCCCGGTCTATGTATTATATCCAAGTCACAGCCTCATGTCTGCTAACATGGAAAATTCTGCAGTAAATAATCTAAAATATCTGTAAAATTGTATATTTTATATTGCTGCTTAATTAGCATTGTTACTTTGTGTTATGACGGATACCAATACCCATGGATTATATCTTGGCACAACATGGAGTTCAGAACTGTACAATATGGAGTCCACATGTGCACAATTATAAAACATGGCGTCCACATGACTTGCTCACTGTCAAAATGTTCATCACTTTAACAGCAATAATGTGTAAAATCAAATAACATACACATTTATATGAATGTAATTGAGAAGTAATGATATGTAAATCTCTAATATTACACATATTTATATTAATATTATTGTAATCCAGCAGTAAAAAATTATAAATCTCTAATATTACACATATTTAAATTAAAACTACTGAATTGCCTGTCAAAAAATTACGGCAATAAAATTATACGGCAGGTAATCTCTAATATTATACATATTTATATTAATACTAACGACTTGCCCATCAAAAATGACGGGGCAATAAAATTTGAAGCCAGGGCAATGCTGTTTGCCACATAATGCAAAGCTTTTTCTACTCTGAGTACCTTCTGCGCTCATTGTGAGTTTCTCCCCTTGTGTACTTTTGCTCCTCTAAGCACCCTGTGCGCGGATTGTGAGCGCCTTCCGCGCTCATTGCGAGCCTATTCTCTGCTATTTTTATTTTTTTATATATATATATTTTTAAAAATAATTAATTAATTAAATTATAAATTAATATACTTTACCTATTTATAATTAATATATCCAGCAACCTATATCCCGAAGATCTAACAATCTGTTTGTATTTTCCTGCAGTATACAATGTACATTTGTACTGTTGCTGAAAGTGTCAGCAATATGGCAAGTGTGCAGTATAAATAGGCTGCGTGCGAGAGGGCAAAGGCGCCATTTTAGAATCGTAATGTTATTAGTTGCAAATTAGTGTTATGAAATGGCGGCGATTGTCGATATGTGTTTTGCGGCTCTCGAGCATTTTCCGTCCTTCCTTATAGTGTATTTTGTACCTTGTACGTTCCTGGGTAAAAGTAGTTGCTTCGAGTGCCAAAAATCGGCAAATTCGGTTTCAATTTGCTTGCAACCTCACTCCCAGACGTCCTGGCTGTTTCCCCGTGCTGTGTGTGATATTTTTTTTTATTATTTTGTTTATGTTTTTGTTGTGCGCGGTTTGACCGTTAACTTCGTATTTTTTCAACCTCAGATTTTTTTTTTCTTTCTAGCTCCCTCTTTCCTTTGCAAAGTGTTACGGGCTGTAATTGTTCCACTCTATTTTTTTAAACTGCTACTGGTCTCGCATTGTGAATGGTATAATAGAGATTTCTTTTGATCTGTAGCCCCACGGGTCGTAGGGATGAGTGCCTACAGCGCAATGAGCGCCTTTGGCGCTCACTGCCTAAGTCATACAGGGTCGTAGGGATGAGCGCCTATGCCGTTCATTTCCCCCAGCGCAAGGAGCGCCTTTGGCGCTCCTTGTCTGCAACTGCAACACTCGCATTGCGTCAGGCTTGCGCAGCGAGCCCGCAAGCATTAGCAACAACCCACAATGCTCACAACTACATATGAGATCAATGTAATCCAGCAGTACTAATGTATAAACCTCTAATATTACACCTATTAATATTAATGTAACCCAGCAGTAATAATGTGTAAATTTCTAACATTACAAGTATTTATTTTAATATCAATCTAATCCAGCAGTAATAATGTGTTAATCTCTAATATTACACATATTTTTTATTAATATCAATGTAATCCAGCAGTAATAATGTATACATATCTAATATTACACATATTTATATTATTATCAATATAATCCAGCAGTAATAATGTGTTAATCTCTAATATTACACATATTTTTTATTAATATCAATGTAATCCAGCAGTAATAATGTATAAATATCTAATATTACACATATTTATATTATTATCAATATAATCCAACAGTAATAATGTGTAAATCTCTAATATTACACATATATTTTTTATTGATATCAATGTAATCTAGCAGTAATATGTAAACCTAATATTACACATATTTATATTAATATCAATGTAATAAAGCAGTAATAATGTGTAAATCTCTATTACACATATTTTTTATTAATATCAATGTAATCCAGCAGTAATAATGTATACATCTCTAATATTACACATATTTATATTATTATCAATATAATCCAGCAGTAATAATGTGTAAATCTCTAATATTACACATATTTATATTAATATCAATGTATTACTAGTACACCACAACCCACTAACCCTCTTACCTTAACCCCCTAAACCTCACTTCCTAACCCTAACCCTCTAACTCCAAGCCCCTACACCACTTACCAGGCCTAACCCTAACAACTTACCGGGACACAGCTAGATCGGGACGTCGGCGGAGCGCTTCCCGTGCGTACATATAACAGGATAGGTCCCACATATTTATATTTAAATTAATCTAATCGAGCAGTAATAATGTGTAAATATCTAATATTACACATATTTATATAAATATCAATGTAATCCAGCAGTATAAATGTATAATCATCTAGCAATAACAATTACAAATACAGGATAAGAATAATACTGTAATAATAATAATAATCTCTCCCTCACACTGTGTATAATCAGTCTCCTCTTGGTTGTGAAGCAAGTAACAAGTAACTGTGATTTTCCCGCCTTTTTCCACCATACTGATTGGCTGTAGAAGCTGTCAGTTTATTTCAGCTCTGTTTGCCGCTCTTTGCTTTACTCTGACAGTTTAGAACAATCAAATTAACATTCCAGCCTCTCTGAACAGAGTCATTCTGATTGGCTGATGGACATGCTTATCATGTGTTCAGCCAATCAGGAGTTGAGTTATCTCTCTCAGAGTTTGCAAACACAGCACCGATTTGTTATTGTGGTGAAAAATGTCCATTTTGGACAAATGTCACTTTTATAATTATTTTTGGATGATGATGCTCTCCTTATGTGTTTTATGCAAATGTTAACTAACAGTAATAATGTATAATATCTAATATTACATATATTTATATTAATGTAATCTAGCAGTAATAATGTATAAATCTCTAATATTACACATATTATATTCATATCATTGTAATCCAGCAGTAATAATTTATAAATCTCTAATATTAAACATATTTTTATTAATATCAATGTAATCCAGCAGTAATAATGTATAAATCTCTAATATTATTCCTATTATTATTAATATCAATGTAATCCAGCAGTAATAATGTATAAATCTCTAATATTACACACATTATATTCATATCATTGTAATCTAGCAGTAATAATTTATAAATCTCTAATATTAAACATATTTATATTAATATCAATGTAATCCAGCAGTAAAAATGTGTAAATATCTTGCATAATAATTACAAATAAAGGATAAAGATAATACTGTAATAATAATAATCTTTCCCTCACACTGTGCATAATCAGTCTCCTCTTGGTTGTGAAGCAAGAAACAGTGTTTTTCCCTCCTTTTTCCACCATACTGATTGGCTGTAGAAGCTGTCATTTTTTTTTGCGCAGCCAATCAGATCTTCAGCTCTGTTTGCAGCTCTTTGCTTTACTCTGACAGTTTTGAACCATCAAATTAATATTCCCGCCTCTCTATACAGAGTGATTCTGATTGGCTGATAGACATGCTTATCATGCGTTCAATCAGGAGTTGAGTTATCTCTCTCGGGGCTTGAAAACACAGCACAGATTTTTTTCTGTTGTGAAAAATGGCCATTTTGGACAAATGTCACTTTTATAATTATTTTTAGATGATGATTCTGTCCTTATGTGTTTATGCCAATGTTAACTAACAGTAATCACATATAATAGTTGTCAAACTGCGATTCGTCGCGACACTCGCGGCAAATCGCAGTTTCACATCTACTGTTGAAGCAAATGGGCACGCATGCGCATTGCGCGGCATGAACTGCGCATGCGCATTGCATAACAGGCCGCACATGCGCGGGGTGGGACACACAGGGGAGGAGGGGGGAGAGAAACAGGGGAATGAGAGGCACAGAAGGGTGGAGAGACACACACAGGGGAGGGAGAGGAGGGGGGGAGAGACACAAAGGAGTGAGAGGATGGGGCGGAGACACAAGGGAATGAGATGAGGGGGAGAGAAAAAGGGTAGTGAGAGGACAGGGAAGAGACACAGGGGAGGAGGGGGAGACACACAGGGGAGGGAGAGGAGGGAGATAGACACAGGGGAGGGAAAGGAGGGGGGAAGAGACACGGGAGGGAGGGGGACACACAGGGGTGGGAGGGGGAGACAGACATGGAGAGATAGGAGGGGGGAGACAAACGGGAGGGAGAGGAGAGGGAGAGACACAGGGGAAGGAGAGGAGGGGGAAAGAGACACAGGGGAGGGGGAGACACACAGGGATGGGAGAGGAGGGGGAAACACACAGGGAAGGGAGAGGAGGGGAGAGAAACAGTGGAATGAGGGGGGAGACACAGAGGAGGGGGGAGAGACACACAGGGGAGTGAGAGGAGGGGGGAGAGAAAAAGGGAGTGAGAGGAGGGGGAGACACACAAAGGAGTGAGTGGAAGCCAGGGAGACACAGGGTAATGAGAGGAGGGTGAGAGAAAAAGGGGAGTGAGAGGAGGTGGAAGAGACACAGGGGAGGAGGGGGGAGACACACAGGGGAGGGAGACAAGGGGGGATAGACACAAGGGAGGGAGAGAAGGGAAAATAGACACATGGGAGGGGGGAGACACACAGGGGTGGGAGAGGAAGGGTGAAGACAGACAGGGGAGAGGGGAAAGAGGGGGGAGAGACACAGGGGAAAGAGAGGGGGGAGAGACTCAGAGGAGGGGCAGAGACACAGGGGAGTGAGAGGAGGGGGGAGAGACACAAAAGAGTGAGAGGAGGGGGGAGAGACTCAGGGGAATAAGAGGAGGGGGAAGAGAAAATGGGGAGTAAGAGGAGGAGGAAGAGACACATGGGAGGAGGGGGGAGACAAACAGGGGAGGGAGAGTAGAGGAGAGAGACACAGGGGAGGGAGAGGAGGGGGTTAGACACACAGGGGAGCGAGAGGAGGGGGAAGAGACACAGGGGAGGGAAATGGGGGGGAACAGACACGAGGGAGGGGGGAAGAGACACAGGGGGGAGAGACACAGGGGGGAGAGACACAGGGGAAAGAGACACAGGGGGAAAAAGAGACACAAAGGAGGGAGAGGGGGGCAAGAGATACAGGGGAGGGAGAGGGTGGAGCAAGAGACACAGGGGAGGGAGAAGGGGAGCAAGAGACACAGGGGAGGGAGAGGTGGGGAAAGAGACAGGGGGGGACACAGGGGGGAGAGGGGGTAAAAACACAGGGGGAGGAAAGGAGACACAAGGGAGGGAGAGGAGGGGGGAAATGAGACGCAAGTGAAGAAGTAGACAGAGGGAGAGACTGGCAGTGAGCGCCGAAGGCGCTCATTGCTAGGCCCGTGATAAGCGCCAGAGGGGGAGAGGCTCCCATTGTGTGGCAAACAGCATTGTCAGGATTCACATTTTATTGCCGTCATTTTTGACGGGCAAGTTGCTAGTAATATATAATATCTAATATTATACATATATATATATACTAGAATATTGCCCGTCAAAAAATGACGGGAATCAAACTGTAAGTGAGCTAATGCTGTTTGGTGTATGGTAATGAACTAAACAATACATTAATAAAGGAATATACTTGACCTATTTTGAAGTAATAAATGTAGGAAGCACTGTGCAGAAGAGCTGACAATCTGTTTTCATGTTGCTGCAGCATACAATGTGTGTTTTGAGTGCTGTGGAGCTGCTGTGTAAGTGTGAGCAATGTGTGCAGTATGTAGTGTAATATTGTGCGTGCGCGAGCCAAATCCGTTAGGGTAGCTGTGTACTTCCGCATTCTGTCAGTTAGTGTTGTAAAATGGCGCCTAATGCGTTACGCGGCTGTTGGTGATTTTGCGTCCTTGTTATTGGAGCTCGTCCGGCTTTTTCGGAATATCCGTATGTGTTTGGTGGTGTTTTGCGTGTTTAGGGTCGGCGGCCATGTTTTCTCTCGCTTAGGTGATTTTCGGTGTCTGAACTCTTCAATTTGGACTTAAATGGAGGTGTAAACTCACTTGCAGAGGTCCTGGGTGCCCCCTCTTGCTGTGGGTAAGCTTGTTATGTGTTTGTTGTGTGTATTTATTGTGTTTTGAATGTTTTGAGGTTCGCGCGGGTCGGCTGTTAAAGTCGTAATTTTGCAAGGTCGTAATTTTTTTTGTCTAAGTCCCGCGTCTCGTATTTTTGTGTCGTAAGTCTGTAAATGTTGCGAGGTCCGCAGTTGCTGGCAGTTGCCAAGGAGCTCCATGCCAGCAACTGTGGCCCCCACTTCACGAGGGCCGCAGCGTTAGCAACAACATTTGACAACCCGCAGTTATGACAACTATATATGTGATATTTATGTGATTATTATCAATGTAATGCAGCAGTAATAATATTAAACATATTTATATTAATACTAGCTACTTGCCCGTCAAAAATGACGGGGCAATAAAATTTGAAGCCATGGCAATGCTGTTTCCCACACAATGTAAAGCTTTTTGTACTCTGAGGACCTTCGGCGCTAATGGCGAGCCTCTCCTCTCGTGTACTTTTGCTCCTCTGAGCACCTTTGGCTCTCATCACAAAGACAGATATATATTTATCTATATTTTATTAACTAATAATGAATGAATTAGTTACTTAATAAATTAATATACTTTACCTATTTGTAATTAATATATCCAGCAATCAATAGCCTGAAGAGCTAACAATCTGTTTTTATTTTCCTGCAGCATACAATGTAGAGTTTGAGTGTTGGTGCCCTGATGATAAAGTGTAATGAATGTTGCAACTGTGCATTAGAAATAGGCTGCGTGCGCGAGAACAAACGTTGGTTTAGTTGTGTAAAGCGCCGTTATAGATTTGTACTGTTATTAATGTGTTACGCGGCTACCAAGCATTTTCCGTCATTTGTAATAGTGTATTTTGTACCTCGTACGTTCCTGTGGAAAGTGCTACACGGTTGGTGTGTTCTGCGCGGTTCGAGTCATGTAGCCTCGTTTTAATTTTTGGGTGCGGCCATTTTTGTTCTCGCTTTGGCGATTTTCGAGTGGCTAAACTGGGCAAAATCAACTTAACTTTGCGTTCCACCTTACTCCCAGACGTCCTGGCTGTTTCCCCATGCTGTGTGTGATGTTTTTGTTGTATTTTTATTTTTTTTGTTTGTTGTGTTTTTTGTTTTCACGGTTCGGCCATTAACCTCATATTTTTCCTATCTCGTATTTGTCCCGCGTCTCGTAATTTATTTTTTGTCAACTGCTTGCAGGCTGGCGATCCCGTGTTTAGTAAGTGTTTGATGTCTAAGTCCCTCATGTTTCATTGCCGTCACTGCTCGCCTCGCTTCACTGCTCGCCTCTCTTCAATGTAATGCAGCAGTAATAATGTGTAAATCCCTAATATTAGACATATTTATATTAATATCAATGTAAATCAGCAGTAATAATGTGTAAATCTCTAATATTACATATATATATATATATATATATATTAATATCAATTTAATTCAGCAGTAATAATGTATAAATCTCTAATATTATACATATTTATATTAATATCAATGTAATCCAGCACTAATAATGTATAAATCTCTAATATTACACATATTTATATTAATATCAATGTTAATTCAGCAGTAATAATGTGTAAATCTCTAATATTACACATATTTATATTAATATCAATGTAATTCAGCAGTAATAATGCGTAAATATCTAATATTAAACATATTTATATAAATATCCATGTAATTCAGCAGTAATAATGCGTACATCTCAAATATTACACATATTTATATTAATATCAATTTAATTCAGCAGTATTAATGCGTAAATCTCTAATATTACATATATATTAAAATCAATGTAATTCAGCAGTAATAATGTGTAAATCTCTAATATTACACATATTTATATTAATATCAATTTAATTCAGCAGTAATAATGCGTAAATCCCTAATATTACACATATTTATAATAAAATCAATGTAATTCTGCAGTAATAATGCGTAAATCTCTAATATTACATATATATATTAATATCAATGTAATTCAGCAGTAATAATGCGTAAATCTCTAATATTACACATATTTATATTAATATCAATTTAATTCAGCAGTAATAATGCATAAATCTCTAATATTACACATATTTATAATAAAATCAATGTAATTCAGCAGTAATAATGCGTAAATCTCTAATATTACATATTTATATTAATATCAATGTAATTCTGCTGTAATAATGCGTAAATCTCAAATATTACACATATTTATATATTAATATCAATGTAATTCAGCAGTAATAATGCGTAAATCTCTAATATTACACATATTTATATTAATATCAATTTAATTCAGCAGTAATAATGTGTAAATCTCTAATATTACACATATTTATATTAATATCAATTTAATTCAGCAGTAATAATGCGTAATTCTCTAATATTACAGATATATATATTAATATCAATGTAATTCAGCAGTAATAATGTGTAAATCTCTAATATTACACATATTTATATTA
The DNA here is from genome assembly GCA_027410445.1 of Discoglossus pictus. Taxonomy (NCBI): domain Eukaryota; kingdom Metazoa; phylum Chordata; class Amphibia; order Anura; family Alytidae; genus Discoglossus; species Discoglossus pictus. Next base: position 66,991,045 of record CM050170.1, read on the forward strand.
ATATCAATGTAATTCAGCAGTAGAAATGTGTAAATCTCTAATATTAAACATATTTATATTAATATTAATGTAATTCTGCAGTAATAATGTGTACATCTCTAATATTACACATATTTATATTAATATCAATGTAATTCCGCAGTAATAATGTGTAAATCTCTAATATTACACATATTTATATTAATATCAATGTAATTCAGCAGTAATAATGTGTAAATCTCTAATATTACACATATTTATATTAATATTAATGTAATTCTGCAGTAATAATGTGTACATCTCTAATATTACACATATTTATATTAATATCAATGTTAATTCAGCAGTAATAATGTGTAAATCTCTAATATTACACATATTTATATCAATATCAATGTAATTCCGCAGTAATAATATGTAAATTTCTAATATTACACATATTTATATTAATATCAATGTAATTCAGCAGTAATAATGTGTAAATCTCTAATATTACACATATTTATATTAATATCAATGTTAATTCAGCCGTAATAATGTGTAAATCTCTAATATTACACATATTTATATTAATATCAATGTAATTCCGCAGTAATAATGTGTAAATTTCTAATATTAAACATATTTATACTAATATCAATGTAATCCAGCAGTAATAATGTATAAATCTCTAATATTACACATATTTATATTAATATTAATGTAATTCAGCAGTAATAATGTGTAAATCTCTAATATTACACATATTTATATTAATATCAATGCAATTCCGCAGTAATAATGTGTAAATTTCTAATATTACACATATTTATATTAATATCAATGTAATCCAGCAGTAATAATGTGTACATCTCTAATATTACACATATTTATATTAATATCAATGTTAGTTCAGCATTAATAATGTGTAAATCTCTAATATTACACATATTTATATTAATATCAATGTAATTCCGCAGTAATAATGTGTAAATTTCTAATATTACACATATTTATATTAATATCAATGTAATCCAGCAGTAATAATGTATAAATCTCTAATATTAGACATATTTATATTAATATTAATGTAATTCAGCAGTAATAATGTGTGAATCTCTAATATTACACATATTTATATTAATATTAATGTAATTCAGCAGTAATAATGTGTACATCTCTAATATTACACATATTTATATTAATATCAATGTTAATTCAGCAGTAATAATGTGTAAATCTCTAATATTACACATTTATATTAATATCAATGTAATTCCGCAGTAATAATGTGTAAATTTCTAATATTACACATATTTATATTAATATCAATGTAATCCAGCAGTAATAATGTATAAATCTCTAATATTACACATATTTATATTAATATTAATGTAATCCATCAGTAATAATGTATAAATCTCTAATATTACACATATTTATATTAATATTAATGTAATCCATCAGTAATAATGTGTACATCTCTAATATTACACATATTAATATTAATGTAATCTAGCAGTAATAATGTATAAATCTCTAATATTACACTTATATTAATATCAATATATTACTAGTACACCACAACCCACTAACCCTAACCCCCTAAACCTCACTTCCTAACCCTAACCCTCTAATCCCAAACCTATACACCACTTACCGGGCCTAACCCGAAAAGCCCTAACCTCTTACCGCACACTTAGACACAGCTAGACTGGGACATCGGCGGTGTGCTCCCTGTGTGTACATATAACAGGATAGGTCCCACATATTTATATTCAAATTAATCTAATATAGCAGTAATAATGTGTAAATATCTAGCAATAATAATTACAAATAAAGGATAAGGATAACACTGTAATAATAATAATCTCTCCCTCACACTGTGTATCATCAGTCTCCTCTTTGGTTGTGACAGGTAACTGTGATTTTCCTGCCTTTTTCCACCATACTGATTGGCTGTAGAAGCTATCAGTTTTTTTGCGCAGCCAATCAGATTTTCAGCTCTGTATGCAGCTCTTTGCTTTCCTCTGACAGTTTAGAACAATTAAATTAATATTACCGCCTCTCTGAACAGAGTTGTTCTGATTGGCTGATGGACACGCTCATCATGTGTTCAGCCAATCAGGAGATGAGTTCTCTCTCTCTCTCACAGCACAGATTTATTTTAAATGTCCATTTGGGACAAATGTTGCTTTTATAATAATTTTTAGACCAGCAACTTGCCCGTCAAAAGTGACGGCAATAAAATTGTAAGCCAGACAATGCTGTTTGCCACACAATGTGATGGTTTTGCTTCTCTGAGCACCTTTGGTGACCCATACAGTAGGAGGGAGATGAAAGGTTTGCAATGAGCGCCTTTGGCGTATTTTAAGTCCTGTGGGCCTAGCGTTGTTCGTTTAAGTGTTACTGTCTTTGCCGTCATGTATTTTTTAAGTCTTGTGTGCCTGGCTTTGCTCAGCCTCGTTTTCATGCAATTTAAGAATTGTTTACGTTTTTCGTACACCTTTTTTCTTCTCGCGTAGCCGATTTTCTAGTGGCGAAACATGACAAATAAGGTTTAAAATAGCTTGCAACCTCACTCCCAGGCTTCCTGGCTCTGCCCCTGTGCTGTGTGTGAGTGTGTTGTAATCTAATTTTTCTTATTTTTCTTGTTTTTCATTTTTTTCTATTTCCGCGGCTCACCCGTTAACTTTGTATTTTTCCGATGTCGGATTTTTTTGCCCCCGAGATTCCGAGGTAGGATTTTTTTTATCTAAGTCCCTTGTTCCTCAACTGCTTGAAGCCTAAGTCCCACGTGCCTCAACTGCTCGCCTCGATTTGTGAGGCTCGCAGGAGTGCCTTCGGCGCTGATTTCAGCCTAAGTCCTGCGTGCTTCAATGCCTCAACGGCCTTGTTTTCGGTTTGTTTCATGTCTTTCGGGCGCCATTTTTTTTCTCACTGTGGCGATTTTCTATTGAAAAAAAATCCAAAATATGCCTCAAATTAACTTGCAACCTCACTAACAGGCTCCCTGGCACTCCCCCTGAGCTGTGTGTGAGTGTGTAAGTAAATTTTAGGCATATTTGTGTGGTTTTGCAGTTTGACGGTTCGGCCGTTAAATGCGTATTTATGCGGGCCATAATTTCTCGGCCGTCGACAAGTCTCAAGTTGTACGGGCAGTAATTTCGCGAGGGTCCCTAAGTTGCGGTGAGCGCCTCTGTAGCTCACCTCCACCAGCGCAATGAGCGCCTAAGTAAGTGCTGCGGGTTGTAGGGATGAGCCCGCAATTTTAACACGGCGTTACTAACAACTTTTGGCAAGCCCTCACTGCTCACAACTATATATGTGACTAGCGACTTGCCCGTCAAAAAATGACGGCAATGTGATGTATATGTTTGTCAAGTTGTTTAGTTATTAACATATATTTTTGACACTTGTAAGTATTTTAATATGAACGTGTATTTTTGTAAAATGTTGATGTAATGGTTTTTTAAAATGTAATTAGTATCTGAAGAATTGTTAACTTTAATATACATTGAATGAATAGGAAAGCAAAAAGTAAAAAGCCTTCTTTAAACGTCGCAAATTTTAACATGAAGTTTAAAATATATGTAAGCAATAACCTTCAAAATATATATTTTTAAACTTGAACTTTATTTTTTATGTAAGTTTAGAAGTTGACAAAACATTGGTATAATTTTGAACATTATAAACAGGAACATAGTGAATACATTTTGTAATCTAATTTTTTATTAACAGTATTAACATTTGAATGTAAAAACAATTGACCTTTAAATTAATCAGTATTAAAATTCAATTTCTATCACAATAATTGTTAACTTGAATATACATTGAATGTAGAGGAAGGCATACAGTAAAACTCTTCTTAAAACGTACGTAATTAAAGTAATTCATTACTGAGCACATAAACTGGCGAGAAACATTAATGTAGGTAGTAATCTTAAGATAACAGACAATATTTACATAGGGCCTCATTCTATTATCGGCCGCAGCCGCTGCGGGGCCGCAAGGACCGGCCGCAAGCTATTCTGCTATTCTATTCCCTTACGGCCGTAGGCTCCGGCAGGCTTGCGGCCGGTGCCTTGCTATCTCTTGCGGCCGATCGCGCCGGAGGAAAGCCTTTGATCTAAAACGGCCGCAAGAGATTTGCAATTCAATTGCTCCGGGAAACCTCTCTGCAAGGCTAAAAACGAGCCGCAGTTACTTGCAGGAAAAAGGTCTCGCTAGCACCAATTAAGCACATAAAATAGCTCAAATAAAGCCATCCTGCACTTTGAGAAGACTATAAAGGGATTTTAGGTGTTAGAAAAAATAGCACATAATTATCCTGTACTCAAATCCGTAAAATATTTCATTTTTAATATCCGTAAAATATACATGTAAAAAGTCCAGAGTGCTTGGAGCACCTCAGACACGCCCACGCCGCAGCCGGCAAATAAACAGTTAATTTGAACTCGGGTTTGGGCAGATGTGCAAGCTTGAGAGTGGGTTCCTTTTATTCCTCATGTCCCCCAATATGATCCCTAGCATTTACAGAGCTGTACAGTGCAGGCTTGAATTTATTTTTGAGTTTTTATATTTCACAGTTTACGGCCGGTTCCAAGATATGCGGCCGGCCGTAAAAGGAGATCCTTGCGGGGCCGTATAATAGAATCGCGAGTTAACTGAACCCTCGCAAGGAATCGCAGCCTTACGGCCGATTTACGGCCGATAATAGAATGAGGCCCATTGTGACTTAAAAGGTGCTTGACCTCTTAACATCCACTTTGTAATCTGTTGAATGAAATAACTTGAAAATATATTTTTTAAACTTGTAACATTAGAAACATTAACATAGTGACTTAACATTTTAACATAATTTTTACTAACAATGCAAGGCAAGTATTTTGTGAGGCGAATCATTCATAAACAGTACTTCCATTAATTATGACTGAATTAAACAACCAATTGTTATGTATTTTGGAATGCTTTTAAAAAATGTTGGCATCTTTAATTTGTATCCTTCAAAGTTATAGTACTTCATAGTAGACAATGTTTTTAGTAAAAATACGTGCATCTTCTAATAAATCACCTTGACTTTCATTGTTTTCAATGTAAACTTTAATAGCCTGTGGATTTTTGCACCGTGACAACGCAACGTACAATTGACCATGTGCAAAAACTGGTTCTTCCAAGAAAATACCCACAGATTTGAAAGTTTGACCTTGTGATTTATTAATGGTCATGGCAAATGCCATAATAATGGGAAATTGTCTTCTTTGAAGTATAAAAGGGAGACTACTTTCACTTGGTGCTAAATCTATTCTTGGTATGAAAACTCTCTCTCCTTTATGGGTCCCAGTTAAAATTTCAGCATCTATAAAATGGTCCTTTAATTGTTGAACAATTAATCTTGTGCCATTGCATAGGCCTTTTTGGGGTTCATATTTTACAGTAACATGATAATTGCACCTTTCTTTAGCTGCAAAATATGTGGTGGCATTCCAGAAGGAGTTAAAGAGTTTATGAATTCAGTTGAAAAGTTTGCCTGACTTTCATTGTCATCAGCAAAATCATATGAGGTGCGATCTCTACAGTGTCGTCAGGTAAATGTAGTATTTTTTCTGTTCTGCCTTCTCCAAATTTAATAAGCCAATCATTGAAATCAGTTTGGCCTTCTGATCTCATATTTTGTTGCAGTTGAAGATGGGTAAAATGTTTCCATACTGTACTTGACTTTATACATGTTTCGATAATGTCAGTTCGATTTCCATGTACAACGACAGGTAATGTTTGTCTAAAATCGCCACCCAACAAAATTACCTTTCCACCAAATGGAAAAATATTATCCATGACTTCACGAAGCAAACGGTCAATACATTGGAGGGCATAGCATGACATCATTGTGGCCTCATCTATTATGATTAATTTCCATTTCTTCAATTTCTTTGCTTGTAAGGATGTCATGCGAATAACTGACACAAAATTTTCTAAAATAGGCACTGGCAGTTTAAATCCACTATGAACAGTTCTTCCACCTTCTAATAAAAGTGCAGCAATTCCAGTAGTGGCAAACGCCATTGCTATTTTTCCTTGTGCTCATACTGAACTCATTAATAAATTGTACAAATATGTTTTTCCTGATCCGCCAGGTCCATCAAGATAGAAATAACGCTCTGTCACCATGTCATCATCTATAGCATTTTTAATGGCATGAAATGCTTGCAATTGTAGTGTATTTAAAGTTGCAAGTCTTTCTTCTGTTCTTTCTGCTTGTAGTTGAATGTCATAGTCTTCAAAGTTAATGTCATCTATAAGACCTGGATCAGGCAAATTAAAACTTGCACAACTTAATCCATGAGTTAAAAAGACTTCTTGGATTTCCATTAACGCTTTTAAGTGTGCAATGGGTTCATTGTATCGTCGCATAAAGTCTTCAGCCATATTACTTTTAAAAGTCTCCCACAAAGCTAATGCATTTGGAGCATTTGAGAAGATACAAATAAAAGCAAATTGTTCTCTCATCTGTCGCCACGACAATTTGACATTGTGCTGCTTCTTCTAAACATCTTTCCCACTCTGTATCATCAGCGAGTAAGTTTCTATGTCTTGCAGCTAAATGGAAGGATTCATATACAATGTCATTAACAGTTCTTAAGTGTTCAAAACTTTGTGCTCCAGGAACATTTAAAAGTAATATCCGTAAGCAAAAACGTTCAACATCTCTTGGACTGACTGTAAATTCTTGGAATAATTTTATTGCCTCTGGTTTTTCTTGGTCTCCATAATCCATTCACAAAAACATAGTGATATGGAATTTCAATATATAAGTATTGTGTTGCATCAGCATCAGTGGAATTTAATGCAAACCATGCAGTTAGTGTAGTGTGACGATCTTCACTTTGGGCCAATGCATTCATTTCATTTCCAGCATGGAAATAGACTAAATGTCGTTGTGGCAAATGTACTGCTAACCTATATACTGCATGTGATCTATCATGCATTTCAAATTTTAAAAGCCGCCACATAGCTTCTGGCGCACTGACATAGCGAGCATCTACATGAGATGCAAGTTCATCATGTACTAACTCACTACTTTCAGGGTTGTCTGCACTTTTGACGACTACAGTAGCTGCATCGTAACCTTTGTAGATATATTTGTAGACATATTTAATGGATTTGATGGAAGTGCAGGCTTCTACGTTGATGTGGGCGTTGTACTTCATGAGTAAATGTGGATTGTAGGGTACTACATATCTATTGGCCACTTTTTTTCCACGAATAATGGCACTATCTCCTTCTCTTCTTTTATAAAGTGGATATCCATCACAATTGGCATAGGTTTTGTCTCTATAATCTTTTGGAAATTCTTTGGAACATTTATTATTTTCCATACATGGTGATTGTGGATTAAGGTCACCACAGGGTCCATGAATCATGCGATGAGTAACAATCTCATATAGTCTACCATATAGTTCTGGATCTGGTAGTTCAGCAACGATGACTGCATCCACTTTGTCCGAAGTATCTAATTTATGTTTTTCTTGAAGTATTATTAGAAGATGTGCATGTGGAAGGCCTCTTTTTTGAAATTCAATGGTATATACATAAGCAAGACATTTGCCAAATAACTGATTTATAGTGAAGTCACGTATTAATTCATTTAATTTAATCTTAAAAACTCTGGCTACTAAATCTGGTCGATCTGAAGCAGTTTGTCCAAGAAGTAGATTTAGTGTAATTTCTGGCCATTGGGGATTACATGTAAATGTCACAAATAAATCGGGTTTGCCAAATTTAGTGACAATAGCCATAGCATCATTGTATCTTTCTCTCATATTCCGAGGAGATCCTTGAAAGGAAGATGGTGAAATGATGGCTTTGCCAGCTGTCATGTCTCTGCTTGTAGCCACGTCAGCAACATAGTCCATTAATCCAGAATATTGTTCTACACGGAGTTTATCTTGTTGATATTTGATAAAGTTTAAATTATTTGCCTCAACTTGCAAATATGAATCAATAATCCATTGTTGTGTTAGTTTGCCACCACATAAAATTGGATTAAATACATTGCGAATGGCAATTTGAGCTACTTTAAATTCAAGCATAGAAACATTATTTCGGATTCTGGCTTTAGCATTTGGGTAACTGGGAAGAGTTAATTTTGGTTGCCAACCTGCTTCACCGTGTGGGAAAAAGATGGGATATGTCATTGGATCTAAATTTGGACTTAAGATACTCATATTAATAAACGGTTGCTCCTCATTTCTAGGATATATTCGAATGTCTCTTTGAAATGGTGGTTCTCCTTCATCATTCTGAAACACCATTGCAACCTCATTTGATGTTGGCAAGTTATAACGACGTTTATCAGTATGTCTGTCTCTTTTAAGCACCATATTAACCTTTGGCATGGGTAATTGATGTGTTTGTGCATGAAGTAGTTGTTCATTTTCTACTTCTGCCAATTTTTTATAAGCTTTACTGTAGGGATTGTTGTCCATAATGTTATTTAGCTCTATGAAAACACTGGGTAAGCATTTTTTATTTTCTTCCATCTGCATACGTTGGTCAACAGCTTCCATTGTATCTAGGACATATAGTTGAGAGAATTTTCTTTAATTTCCTTCCTCTGGATGTAAATGGGAAGTGCGATGATAAATTTGTCCTTGGACTTTAAAACAGTAAGGACCATGTCCTGGTACATTAGCAGCTAATGTTGCCCCCATGGATGCAAAGGATATGGCACTATTGTAAGATCTTATGTTTGTTTTTAAATTTTTGTAGTTTGGAAAAGTAGGTTCAGTCATAATGTTTTGTAAATAGAGAGGAAATTGTTTCCTTTCTGGAAGTTTGAACTTGCCTTTTTGACAGCAACTAATAAATTGGCCATCTCTGGGTCTCTCCTGTTTAAAATAATAAGCCTCACAAAACTGACATTGAGTAGTCATGTCCCCACAACTATGAACCTCTACTGCTAAAGACTTGAGTAGAGGACAATTTGCAAAGGATATAGGATTTTGACTTTCATATTCATCAGGTGAAATGTCATATAATGTTTCAACAACAGGTTCTAAATGTTTTGTTTTTTTCGTTGCTTTTCTTGGTATATGTTGTATTGTTTGAGGTAAAATGTCATGTAATGTTTCATGAAACGGTTCTTAATGCTTTGTTTTCTTTGTTGCTTTTTTTGGTATCTCTTGTATTTTTTCTGGTAAAATGTCATCTGATGTTTGAGCAACAGGTTGTAAATGCTTTATTTTCTTTGTTGCTTTTTTTGACATATCTTTAATTTCTGCAAGTGACAGTCTTTTGCTTGCAATTCTTTTGCGTTCTTTTTCTCGTCGAATTTCCTTCTTCTCCGGTGTCTGCTGGCTGTCTGCTCTCTGTCGTCGTTCTCTAGCTTGGCGTCTTTTCTTTTCTTGTTTACTCTCGTTATCAGCCATGTTAATCTGTAAAAATAAATTAATGTACCATTAGTTTATTTTGAGATGTTAAGTTGTTTTTCATGACAAATAGTTATCAATAGTGTGTTAACATTTTATACTTAATGAATTTCAATGCGGTCAATTGAATAAAAGTCTAAATAAGGCCATCAGATAATTATTTAAAGAAGTTTTTATTTATTAAACATGTATCCAAAAGCAAGTGTTTCAGTAACTAAAAAGGTATTTTCAAAAATATGTTATGTCCTTATTTACAGCACTATTCAATTTGTCAAATGGCAATTAAATTAGGGTTTAGGACTGGAATGTTACAATGACAAATTGTATAGATTCTGTGTTTTTAGACTTTTTTCGACTATGCCAATTTTTTTTTAAAGTTTACATTGAAGTTTGTATTTACTGTTAAAGATTATTGGCCCTAAAAGACAAATAAGAGATAGATGAAAAATGTGTTATATTTTCTCAACAGTTATAGTTACCGGTGGTTTATTTTAAATTTTATTTTCTGTTGACATCGATGCAAAGCTAAGATCTTTATTTTTTTTTCTCTTTTTTTACTTTTTATACTGTACCTTGGTTGAAGTTTGATTTCAAGCAAAATTCTTTGTTGGTCCTGTGTTGAAAGCCTTCGTCCGATGGTCTGGTCCTGTGTTGAAAGTCCTCGTCCAATGGTGTAGTCCTCTGTTGAAAGTCCTCGTCCGCTGGTCTGGTCCTCAGTTCCAACTCCTGTTCCGATGTTCTTGACGCAGTATCTGTTATAAAATAAAAATGAAAATGTTATGTTATTTGAATGTCTTTGTATTAATGAAAAAATTCCATTATTTCTGTGTTTTTCTACAATCCTTTTTGGTGCGCCGCAATTTTGGTATGCTTCTGTAGGCTTTTGGTGGTTAAACATTAAAGAAGAATATTAATTAATTATTCTCTTTTTTTACTTGTTATACTGTACCTTGGTTGAAGTTTGATTTGAAGCAGAATCTTTGTTGGTCCTGTGTTGAAAGCCTTTGTCTGATGGTCTGGTCCTGTGTTGAAAGTCCTCGTCCAATCGTCTGGTCCTCTGTTGAAAGTCGTCGTCCGATGGTTTAGTCCTCTGTTGAAAGTCCTCGTCCAATGGTCTGGTCCTCTGTTGAAAGTCCTCGTCCACTGGTCTGGTCCTCAGTTGAAACTCCTGGTCCGATGTACTTGACGCAGTATCTGTTATAAAATAAAAATGAAAATGTTATTTTATTTGAATGTATTTGTATTAACTAAAAAATGACATTATTTCTGTGGTTTTCTACAATCCTGTTTGGTGCCCACCACTTTTGGTATGCTTATTTAGGCTTTTTTTTCTAAGGCTTATAGATTGTTAAACATTAAATAAGAATATAAATGTAGTTTGGTATGTGTTTGTGTGAGTTTTCGTACAATCCTGTTTGGTGCGCACCACTGTTGGTATGCTTATTTAGGCTTCTTTCTAAGGCTTATAGATTGTTAAACATTAAATAAGAATATAAATGTAGTTTGGTATGTGTTTGTGTGAGTTTTAGTACAATCCTGTTTGGTGCGCACCAATGTTGGTATGCTTATTTAGGCTTCTTTCTAAGGCTTATAGGTTGTTAAACATTAAATAAGAAATAAATGTAGTTTGCTATGTGTTTGTGTGAGTTTTCGTACAATCCTGTTTGATGGGCACCACTTTTGTTATACTTATGTAGTGTTTTTTCTAATGGTTATAGGTTGTTAAACAAAAAGAATATGAATTTAGTTTGCTATGTGTTTGTTACAATCCTGTTTTGTGTGTACCAGTTTGTGTGTACCATATGTTGCATACTTTGGCCCTCATTCAATTGCAGTTTGGCCAATTCAATATTGTTCTAAATGTGCTTATTTCGAGCCCTATTGAATTGTCCAAAATATCAATTGAATGAGGGCCTTTGGTTGCTGGATTTGTTATATTGTGAGGGCCTCATTGAATTTGGTTTTTCACAATGGAATTGGGCTCAATATGAGCACAGAGCATCTTTTTTTACAGAAGTTTTTAGTTAGTGAACTTGTATCCAAAAGCAAGGTCTTCACTAACTAAAAACTTCTGTAAAAAAATATGCTCTGTGCTTATATACAGCCCTATTGAAATGGGCAAATCACATTTGAATGAGGCCCTCGCCCATTAAACATATTTAGGTCCTGAATCAATTGCGTTTTGACCAATTGAATAGGGCTCTATATAAGCACATAAAATATTTTTTGACAGAAGTTTTTAGTTAGTGAAGACCTTGATTTAGTATCGAAGTTCAGTAACTAAAAATGTCTGTCTAAAAAATCTGTTATGTGCTTATATAGAGCCCTATTCAATTGGCTAACTCGCAATTGAATGAGGCTCATGTTTCGGTTCTTTTTTATACTTAATACTTTACCTTGATTGAAGTGTGGAATGACAGAGGGTCCCCTCCTGCCAATCTTAATCCGCCGGTCTTCTTGTAGTGTCTGTTTGAAAAATAAAGTGAAATAGTGATTTATAGAATTTTTTATTTGTATTTAGCAAAGCATGGCCTTTTCAGCATTTAAAGTATTTTTGTATCTTACCTCTTCTTCTTTAAAAGGGATTGTGCTTCACAATGCACGGTGCAAATTGTTGAGAGACGCTGTTGATGCAGAGTCTGTTTGAATATTAAAAAAAGTTGAAAGATTGAGCTTTAGGTGATCTATTGAATTGCAGTAAATTAATTTCATTTAAATATACTTCTGTAATTATTTTCAATTAACATTATTTTTTGGTGGGGGCTACACACATATGTCACATACATGAAGCACATTTCCATAGTTGAAAGTAATTTTTTTGTGTGCGTGTGACATATCACTATACATGAATCATATTTTAATTGTTAAATTAACCTTATTTTTATTTTTGGCCAACATACATAAATGTGTGTGTGACATGTGACTATAGATGATACACATATATGTGCGTGTCACATATCAGTATACATGACTCATATTTTAATAGTCCCAACTTATTTTTTTCTAATGTAATTTAAATGTAGTTGTTTAATTAGTTTGTTTTAAGATAATTTTGTTGCAGGGGCAATACACATAAATGTGCGTGTGACATGTCAGTATACATTATACACATATATGTGCGTGTCACATGTCAGTATACATTATACACATATATGTGCGTGTCACATGTCAGTATACATTATACACATATATGTGCGTGTCACATGTCAGTATACATTATACACATAAATGTGCGTGTCACATGTCAGTATACATAAACCTCTTTTTCTTATTTAATTTTTTTTTTTGATGTCCTGTCTTGATAATAAAATGTAATATATTATAGCTTACCTCTCAGTTGTAATTTGCACAATGTAAAGTAGTAAATTAGGAAACAATTGTCTTCTCAAGTTTTAGCAGCAGTTATGTCTGAAGTCACTCTGTTCATCACCTGAGGAGAAATGTATTTTTCTCTGTCAAATAGGCAGTATTTATAAACTTGTAGAACATTCTGGAAAGTTAGACCGTTAGAACGCAATACGCATGCGCTATTTGCGTTCCAGCTTACAATTTGCGTTCCATCCGCCATTTTGTGCGTAGTAGTGGTTAAAATGGTGTTTAATATGAGTGTGATCCGTTCCGCATAGTATGTGTTTGATTATTGCGAGTAAGTGTAGTGTAGTTACGTCTGGAGCCTCGTTTTCGTTTTGTTCGGCGGACATTTTTTCTCTCGCTTAGCCGATTTTCAGACGTTTAAACTCTTTGTTTTGGACTTAAATGGACGTGTAAATGAACATTTGGAGGTGCCGGATGCCCCCCCGTGCTGTAAGTAAGCTTTTTATGTGTTTGTTGTGTTTATTTCTTGTGTTTGTGATGTTTTGATGCGCGGCGGTTGGAATGGGTCTTTCGCGGCCGTATTTTTTTCGGATGCGGCCGTATTTTGTTGCGATGTTGCCGTATTTTTTTGCGATATACGCAGTTAGCTTTTACGTGTACGACGCAGTGTATTTGTTTCTAAGTCGTGCGTATGTGTGTTTAAGAGCGTGTGAGTTTTTTTTTGTTATGAAGTTGTGTGTGTGTGTATGTGTGTGTTAACACAGCCGATGTTGGGATGCTCCCACCACCGCAAATGCGGACCCTCGCTTCGCGAGGATCCGCATTTGCGGGGACGTTGTTGGGTTTTTGTTGGCTGGGCGGTTGGGTTTATTCTGTTAAAAAGTTGTGTGTGTGTGTTAACACAGCCGACGTTGAGCCTCCACCTCCGCAAATGCGGACCCTCGCTTCGCGAGGATCCGCATTTGCGGGGACGTTGGGATGCTCCATCACCGCAAATGCGGGCCCTTGCTTCGCGAGGACCCGCATTTGCGGGGAACTGCGTCCCTCGCTTCGCGAGCCCGCAAGCGTGAGCAACGACCCGTACGCTCACAACTATATATGTGATTAATCTAATCCAGCAGTAATAATCTCTCCCTCACACTGTGTATAATCAGACTTCTTTTTATCTCTGAAGCAAAAACTGCTAATTGTGACGTTCCCTCCTTTTTCCATGATACTGATTGACTGTAGAAGCTGTCATTTTTTTTTTGCTCAGCCAATCAGATTGTTAGCTGTGCTCCCACCTCCTTGCTTTTATACGACAGTTTAGAACAGTCTGGCTTGAATCAAGTGAACATTAATATTACCGCCTCTCCATATAGAGCAATTCTGATTGGCTGCTCGACATGCTCATTATCTGTATTCAGCCAATCAGGAATTGAGCGCTCTGTCTCAGAGCTTGCAGACACAGCACTGCTTGGTCTGACTCATCCATAGAGGAGCTGATAGGGAAATATAAATGGGAATGCGGTTTGACACACAATGTAAACCTTTTTGAACTCTGAGGACCTTTGGCGCTCATGGCCAGCCTCTGGCCTCGTTTATTTTTGCTCCTCTGAGCATCTTCGTCACTCATTATAAACAGAGATATATATTTATCTATATTTATTTAATCAATAATGAATTAATTATTTCTTGAATAAATCAATATATTTTACCTATTTGTAATATATCCAGCAATCAATAGCCTGAAGAGCTAACAATTTGTTTGTATTTTCCTGCAGCATACAATTGAGTGTTGGTGCTCTGATGATAAAGTGTAATGAATGTCCCAACTGTGCATTAGAATTAGGCTGTGTGCGCGAGGGAAAGCCATGGTTTAGTTGTGTAAAGCGCCATTGTAGATTTGTAATGTTATTAATATATTACGCGGCTCACAAGCATTTTCTGTCCTTTGTAATAGTGTATTTTGTAGTTTGTTCGTTCCTGTGTGAAAGTGCTAAGCGTTTGGCAGTGTTTTGCGGTTGAAAGTCATCAAAATTGCCTTAAATTCGCGGTTAACCTCAATCCCGGACGTCCTGGCTGTTCACCCGTGCTGTGGGTGATGTTTTTGTTGTATTTATTTTTATTGTCTTTTTTGTGTTTTTTGGATTTTTGCGGTTCGGGCGTTAACCTCGTATTTTTTGTATATCTTTTTTTTTTTAGTCCTGCATTTGTCAAGTGCTTGTAGGCTAATGCAATTGTGCGTTTATTAAGTATTTTGTGACTAAGTCACTCGTGTTTCATTGCCTTCACTGCTCACTTCGCAGTGCTGCGGGTTTAATTGCTTTAACAGCTAAGTGCTACACGTTAACGGCTCGCAGCGCAAGCAATGAGTGTCTGCGTCGCTCATCACCTAGCTCATACGCACCATGCAAAGCGTGACAATGAATCGCAGTTTGACAATCATAATATGTGATATATTCAGGTTGGACTTGTTATATAGGCTGAATGGAAGAGTTATAGGAAGCACTTAAGGGGGAGAAGGCACAATTTTTTTTCTGCACCTCCCTAAACTGAAGCCAGTAAACACGATCAAAAAAACTAAAGACACAGGGCAGAGAGAGGAGGGGGAGGGAGAGAGGGGGAAACAGGCACAGGGGTAAGAGACTAGGGGGAGGCTCATGATGAGCGACGAAGGAGATCATTGCGAACCACGAAAGTTGCGGTCTGGCAAGGCCTGCAATGAGAGGAGAAGCCGCTAATTGCGGGGCTCGCGATGAGCGTCGAAGGTGATAATTGCAAAGCACGAAAGTTGCGGGTTGCCAAGGCCTGCAATGAGAGGTGAAGCCGCTCATTGTGGGGCTCGCGATGAGCACTGAAGGCTCTCATTGCGAGGCCCGTAAAGTAGACGGGGGGAGAAGGCTCGCAATGAGCGCCTAAGGTGCTCACATTGTGTGGCAAATAGCACTGACAGCCTTTACATTTTCATGCCGTCATAATCTGCTAAATGTAAGTATGATTATAACTTATAACTGCAGAATGTTGCCTGTATGTTCCTCCTGTAATACACTCACTGGCCATCAGATGGCACTGTACCACCTCACAGGAAAAAAAGGATTGTAATACACACATTGAACACTTGGTGTCACTCTTACAGGAGAAGCTATTAAATGGGTGTGATTTAAATATTATTATTATTCCTTTATTTGTAATAAACCAAGATATTCCGTAGAGCTATACAGGGGTAAGTTAAAGTAAAAAAAAATATGAACACAATGGAAAATAATGGAGTGCCCTGTTATTGAGCTTAGTAAGATAGAAAACTCTCAAACTTACAAACTAAGGGCATGGATGAGGTATAGAAGGAAGATAGATGTGTTGTGTAGTATTTTAAATGTTTTAAGGTAGGAGGATAGTCTAGTGCAGCGAGGCAAGGAGTTACAAAGAATAGGGGCAGCATGAGAAAAGTCCTGAAGGCTGGAGTGAGAGTAGGAGATAAGAGAGGATGAAAGAAGAAAGTTGTTAGCAGTGGAGTGGAGAGAGACGGGTAATGGGGAGGGCAGCAAAGAGAGATTTGCAGTAGTCAAGACAAGATATGATGAGAGTTTGGATTAGAATTTTAATTGTGTCTTGTGTAAAATAGCGACGTATTTTGGTGATGTTTTTTAGGTGAAAAAGACAAGATTTTGTGAGTGATTGTATGTGAAGAAGGAAATAGAGGGCAGGGTCCAGTAGAACCCCAAGACAACGGGCCTGAGAGTTGGGAGTAATGATGGCATTGTCAACAGTGAGATTTAATAAGGGTTATCCACAGAGGAGACCCATCTGAGTGTCATGTAGGTCTTATAACAGGTGGCTTTTTTTTGCAGTCTACTGGCCAGCGGTCTCTTATAGCATCTGCTTATGATGATGTGGTTGTGGCATTACTAGAGCTGACAACTGAGTATGGATGGATGCCAACTAAAACTGTTACTGGGAAACCAAATTTGACCTACAGTGCAATTCAGTGAGTAAAATACAGGGTGATGGAGTATGTCCTACCCATGGTCAAGTATTTAATTTTGGCTGGTCCACTCCACAAAGGCTGAACAGAGAATTTTTCCATGCTAAGCTATAATATCTATGTGTTTCCGATTAAACAGGCAAATGCTGGTGAGGAGCGGAGTTCACAGCATATTAGGCTAGAGAATGTGACTTGCAACAGTCGGCGTGTCCCTACTTAGCCCTGTGTGAGTTGCTGAGAGGAACTAAAAAATAAACAAGGCTTCTGTGCCTTTAAACAGCCTCTAATCTTTTATCAACTTCTGGAGGAGAGTTCTAGGGAAGTGGGCATGACTGTGACTGGGAGGGGGAGCAAGGAGGAGGAGGTTGGGGAGGAGCTAGGAGTTTTATATGAGGACCTTATCCTCCTCCCTCACTTGATTTAAATTGCTTCGCCAATCCAGAGAACATCTTAATAATTACAGCCCTTCGACCCTCACAGTTTTTAATGCTCTTTATTTAAAAGGCTACTAGTCACAGCTTGTGCCCAGTTACGGAGGACGACCTGGGTACTTGAATGTTCCCATGTTTTAAGAGGCAACCCCTTTGTGGGCTTGTCACTTTTATGGTTGGTATGAAAAGTGATGCCTTTCTGGTCAGTCCTAAGGATGGAGGCTTTCCATGGCTCCTGCACGTTGGCCCTAATATCTCAAAGTAATGCCTTCTGGTCATTTATTGGTGGGAGTTGTATGGAAATTGGGCATTGTTTAGTGATGGATCCAATGACCTTACGACAATGCCAGGTCATGAAATCCACTCTTTTCTTCCTCTTATATTGTCTCCCTGATTGTTGTCTGTACCTCTCATCTTCTATTTCTTTCATTTCTCCCCCACACTCTCATACATGCATCCTTTTTCAAGATCTCATTGACACACAGTCTCTCACATTCACTGTTACATATACACAGGTTGACCAGCACATGCTCAAACTCCCTCATGTTTGCACTCACACACACACAAACAATTGCAGGCACTCAATCACTTATCACATATACACTCTTTGTGAGAGGACGTAAATATCGCATTTATTTTTTACTTTAGAAAACAGTGCATATCATTTCTAACATAATTTCCTGTTTACGTATGTAAAAATGGCGCAACATTTTGACCCAAGATGTGCTAATCATATTCAACTAGCGACTTGCCAGTCAAAAATTACAGCAATAAAATTTGAAGCCTGGCAATGCTGTTTGCCACACAATGCGAGGTTCTACCCACCTGTAACTTGCGGGCGTCGCCAACCCACAACTTTCTCACATACAGGCCTTGTCTCTATCTCTCTCTCTTTCTCTCTGTCTTGTGTGTCTCACTCTCATTTCTTTCTCTCTGACCTGTCTCTCTCGCTCCTGGTTCGCTCTCTCTCTGTATGCTCTCGTTCTCGTTGCATTTTCTCTCTCTGTGTGCTCTCTTTCTCTGTGAGCTCTTTCTGCATACTCTCTCTCTTTGACTCTCTCTCTTTCTGTGTGTTCTCTGCATTCTCTTTGTGCGCTTTCTGTCTGTGCACTCTCTCTGTCTGTGCGCTTTCTGTCTGTGCACTCTCTCTCTCTGTGCTTTCTGTCTGTGCACTTTCTCTTTGTCTGTGCACTCTCTCTTTGTGCACTCTCTCTCTGTGCACTCTCTCTCTCTGTGCACTCTGTCTGCGTGCTCTCTCTCACTCTCTGTGTGGGCTGTCTGGGTGTGCTCTCTGTCTGTGTGCAGTCTCTCACTCTGTATCCCTCTCTCTGTCGATCTCTAGGTGTTCTCTCTTTCTGTGCGCTCTCTCTCTCAATGTGAGCTCTCTCTGTCTGCACTCTCTCTGTCTGCACTCTCTCTGTCTGCGTTCTCTCTTTCTCTCTTTTTGCGTGGGCATTGTCTGTGTGTACTTTCTCTCTTTGTACCCCTCCCGCTCTGTGTTGATCTTTGTATGCTCTTTGTGTGTGCTCTCTCTCTCTCTCTCTCTCTGTGCACTGTCACTACAGGGGTCATTTAACAAAAAAATAAAAAATGAACAGGTTAAGAATTCAGAATCATATTATACACACTTACAATCAATGTACTAATACATGGAAGGATTAGAATATTAACATAATCACTGAGGAGTTACTCCTAAATGACAGAGTAAGGTCTGTCCATTATTTTTATTGTCTCTCATGTAAATTTTAACGCATATACATTGTGCAGATTGGTTGGGATACTTATCTCTAGATATTTAAAGGCATTCAGTCACCCAAAAATTAAACTGATTTTTATTTTATATTGATTAAATATTGTATTATCAATTGTTTCGTAAAGTGAATAATTCCTAAGTTATTCAAGGTTGTTCGTGCTGGATTAATATGAAAATGAGTGACTCCAAAATACTAATTATTCGCTTTCATTTGCTAATTAAGTTTCAGTCTGTCAGCTGTCTCTGTGGAGGCCAAAAAAATACTTAATATATACAAAAAATAGGAAACTGACCAATGTCACTATAGGTAGAGACAAGCCTGTGATCCTCAATGGGATGGCTCCAATCTGGAAGGCTCAGCTAATCTGATACCCTAAAGCTATCTAATATCCATGTAAAGTCTTTAAAGAGAATTTATCCTCTTTAAGACTTTTCATGGATATTAGCCAGCTTTGGAACAGCTGAGCCTTCCAGGTAGGAGGCATCCCATTGTATCAGTCCAGGAACAGTAATACATAATATCCAAAGAGGGATATCTCATGATTTATCCTTTCAATGCTTTGGTTTTCTGGAGTCAATATCATAACTTCTAAAGGTGCAAGTGCTAGCTTAAATAGTATCGGGATGGTGGACAACCCTGATGTGTGCCTCTTAATATCGAAAATTGATTTTGATGAATGATTTTAATGAAATGTAAATCAATTTGAGGTCAATAGTAACTGAGTAATTGTGTGCATAATGGTCTAGTACAGTAAAAGGGTGCTAATGTGTAATAAATGAGTACTTTATTGGTTTATTTACTTTATTATTAATCATATTAATTATGATTTTAAAAATAATAGACTCTAAGTTCACTTCTTGCTTTCTACAAACATATCTTAAAAGAGCAAAATGCATTCTATGTGTCAACTTTTCTTTTTGCTTTTCAAACTCATGGACTGTAACACACCATGCACATCTTTATGTCCATGGTCATGCTGATCCACTTGGTATTCATGTCAGAGATAATGGAGTGGGTTGCCAATTCCTTCTCCAGTGGGCCTCAGCATACAGCTCCTGGTATTCCTAGGTGGTCATTATACTGACCAGGCCCAACCCTGCGTAGTGTGATGTCTTGGTTCCCTGATTGGACTCGAACCCAGGGCAACAGAGATTAAAACACCAAATCCTTACCACTGGACCACTAGGGAACCCATGGCCTAAGTGTCTTGTGATGCTGGGTCTATTTTTATGTATATAGTTACCACTCCTTTTGATGGTTAACTGGGGCAGAGAGAAAGAGAGCTCTGGTGAAATCCCATCTTTCTATATGCTTAGCCCCAGACCCAACAACTTATAATCAATCCGCCATTTATTTCCACCGGTCACGTCCAGTCACAAGGGGTTTCTCATCAAGGCTAAACTGGTTATTAGCTTCTGCTCTCTCCATGTGGAGAGCTTAAGTAATTTGAGACACATTCCTTTACCATGTTTGTCTGGCCATAACTGACCAGAGAATGCATCTCCATGTGTCAATGAGGCAATATATAATGTCTATTAAGCTTTATTAGAGCAGGTAACTCTAGAGCCAGTAGATCTTACACAAGTCAATCATTTCTTAACGTCTATGTTCAGAAATAGGGACTGAGTCTGTTTCCTTTATATACTGGATAACGCTGGGCGCTTTTTGTTTACAAGGAATATAGTTTTATTCTGGACATATCCCATCTGGTTGTCATTTATGCTGTTTTCTTTAATGACTTGCTTTTCCAGTTCGGTCAAGTACACTTGAGCTCTGGTTTTGGCATTGCCTGCACGTTTAAATAGGATATAAATATTATTTTCAAAATATATCTTTTTTTAAGGAGCAAAGCTAAAAATGAATGGAAGCCAAAAACTGATTTATAGGAGGAAATGATAGGAAAGGTGTAATTCAAGAAGTGGGAGGTATTCTATGGAGCAATATGGAGATATATGGTGTAAAAGTGATATATGGAACAATAGGGGATATAAAGAGAAGTCATATGGACTAATAGGATGTGTATGGAGCAATATACAGGTGGTTCTGCTTTCTGGGCTCTTGCTCCAGAGGATATTTTACAATATCAGCAAGTTAAAAAGGCACTGCTAACCCGATATGCCGTAACCCCAGAAGCATACCGCCGTCGCTTCCGGGAGTCCAAGAAGAAGGCTGTGGACTCCCACATGGAATGGGCAAACACAATACAAAGGGTGGCATCACATTGGGTGCGAGGGTGCAATGCCAACACCGGAGAAGAAGTGTTACAGTTGTTCTTGATGGAACATTTCTTTCAAGATCTGGCTGCGGATATACAGGACTGGGTGAGAGATCGCCGCCCTGCCAACTTAACTGAGGCAGTGCGACTAGCAGATGACTACGCAGAAACAAGGAAGGTGAGCCAAGGTACCACACGACCAGCACCTAGAACAGAGGCACGCACCCCAACCTACGCTGCACACACAGAATTTCGGGCTCCAGTACCCCCACGACCTCCACGCCCTCATGGGTCTTACAACCAGCCCCGGGAATCTTACAAAGTGACATGTCATCACTGCAGCAACACAGGGCATATTGCCCGTTATTGCCCTTTGAGATCAGCCAATAACGAATGGAGGCGCACAACACCCCACACAGAGACCCCGCCATCACGTCCCTCTGCTGCTCACTGCCTGGAAATCAAAGGGAGCCCTGAGGAGTGTTTGGGAATCTTGCATGTGGCCAACCCCGTACAGGCTGCCTCCCCGGATAACCGCCAGCATCACCGCCAAGAGGTGCGTGTAAATGGACAGATAGCACAAGGCTTAAGAGACACTGGCGCTACCATCTTTGGTGCAGAAACATCTCGTGAAACCAGAACATGTATCTAATCTTACCGTTGCTGTTCGTGTCGCAGGGGAGGCTGCGCGGGCCGGGTCCAGGGACGGGCGGATCTATGTGGGGAACCTTCCGGCCGTCGTGCGGGAGAAGGAGCTGGAGGAGCTCTCCATTTGCTTTCATCAGCTTCCAGGACCGGCGGGATGCAGAGGATGCAGTATTTGGTCGGAATGGCTATGACTTTGGCTCATGTCGTCTAAGGGTTGAGTTCCCAAGGCCTTTCAGGGGCTCTCGGGGTGATGGTGGTGGTAGAGGCGGTGGAAGTGGTGGTGGAAGTGGTGGTGGTTATGGAGCACCACGGGGAAGGAATGGACCTCCCTCTCGACGATCTGAATTCAGAGTCCTTGTCTCAGGTCTTCCCCCATCAGGTAGTTGGCAGGACCTAAAGGACCACATGCAGGGAGTTGGTGACGTCTGTTATGCTGATGTACACAAAGATGGAATGGGAATTGTTGATTTTATCCGGAAGGAGGACATGGAATATGCTTTGAGAAAACTGGACGACACTAAATTCCGGTCTCATGAGGGTGAAACCTCTTATATCCGGGTTTGCCCCGAAAGAAACGCCAGCTACTCGAGATCAAGATCCCGCTCTAGAGGGCGTGACTCCCCATATCAAAGCCGCCGTTCTCCGTCTCCTTTCCGACCATATTGAGCTGTCACCACAGGGTCACTTTCTATGAAACTAATTCTAAAGCCCATCTGCTCTGAATTTACATTCCACAACCCCCTAGTATGGCTGAACCGAGTGGCTGGGGACAATGGACGATTACTGAGATGGAGCTTGGCCCTACAAGCGTATAACTTTTCCATTCAATATCGCCCTGGCCGGTTCAATGCAAACGCAGACGGACTATCCAGGCAAACAGAACTTTTACCTTAACAGCAGACCGGACAGCCCCAAGTTGACCCGAAAAGGATCAATCCGGGTCTGCCGGAGTGTTCCACAAAGGGGGAGCAGTGTAACAGAACCTTACCTTTGCCTGGGAACATTTATTACTACACTGGCCCTTTAACTGTTTGGAATGTCTTGATGATCTGTAACTGTCATGCTGAGTTCAGTTATTAAAGTTTTTCTCTGATGGTTGATACCAACTTCACTTTTACACAGCAGCTTGCAAGGGAAAAGGACGTCTCCAACGGCTGATACCCTCTCACTACCGGGGTAGCCGTTACAATCTCTATTGTCAAGCATGCTATTTGGGGGATACATTTCAACAATAGTGAATACAGTTCTTATCTGAATCTATGACTTAACCAACGTCTCTCAGGTTTCTAGTCCTTTTAGGAACAAAGACAAAATACTTCATCATGAAAGCAAAACTGATTACTATAGTTAAAAATTAAAGGCTGCATTTATTTATGGCTTGAAAAACATTTTGGACATTATCAAGTTAAGTTCTTCAAAATAATATAATATTCATATGACACATCAGTGCAAAGTGAAAAGGTATTAGAGACAATTGGGTGGATAAGAGGAACAGGTTATGGGGAATTATTGGGCAGGCTATATGGAATAAGAGAAGTTATAGGAGGAGGATAGATGTTATATGGAAATATTATATGAAATGACAGCATAGATGATAGGGAGATGTTATATGCAGCAATAGAAGATATTAAAGAGGCCATATGAAGTATATATAGGAGTTATATTGCAAGATTATTCTGGCCATAATAGGGATTATGAGGAGGCATATCCTTGATTTACTTACGTGACTTTCTCATGTAGACATATATTCCCAACACAATAGTGATGATAATAACAGCAGCAGTAGTAGCAACAATCACATTATAATGTGAGTAGCTATTGTCGGGTTCTGTTAAGAGGAAAGGAATATGTTAATTAATGCACAAAGGTATTCTGGAACAACTAAGTGGAGTCTTACACATGGGCTTCTTAAAATGTCCTCACAGATACAGATGTTTCCAAATAGATGTTCCAATCTTATGTATGTATGCATACTGTATTCAAACTATTTACAGAGATATAAAAACAGTATATTCATTGTTGTATAAAAGGACAGAGCATGATGGACATTTAGGTTGGTTGCTTTAATCATTCAACATGCCAAAGAATGGATCAATGTGGTGAACATGGTACAGGTCAATGATAATGCATGGTGTGCAGAGATATGAGGTCAACGTATAGTCAAAGAGAGAGACAGAGATGAGAAGGATCTTAGGCTTGTGGACTGTCTGGGTAATTGTCTAATGTTCCAGAGTTTGGACATGGAGACATGAGGGTAAGCATTACTGGGCATTGTAAGGGTAGGGAACATGATAAAGAATAAGGATTTGGAGCAATGGAAGTCTAGGGGAGATAAGTGTGATAAGCTATGATGCAGCTAGGTCATGAGGACACATATAAATAAAAGTTAAGAATTTGAAAAAGCAACAGTAGTAGATGGGTGTGTGGATTCAGGTACTATCTGATGAGTAATGGAAGATTGTTCCAGTGAAGTGGAACGAGGAAAGAGGAGAGAGTCTTAGCTTTGAGAGTTTAGAACTATTTGGAAAATAGGAAGTGTCTCTTGATAAGGGAGAAGATATACATAGTCCACAAGAATTTGAAGAGGTAGCATATGGGAAGATACTGAAGATGGCTGAGGAGAGTAGAGGTATGGGTGGTTTGGGGGAAACTAAATACGATGAGGGCAAAACACCTTACAATTTGTTTGAGTAGAGTCAATGCATGAGCTGGTTGTTTGGGATGGAGGGAATTATATTGTAAGCTTTTACAAGAACAGAGTCCTCAATACTTTCAGTACCAGTATATATAGTGGTGATGAAGGTACAGAGGGCACTCTATACAGTGGTATTACAGGTATACTGAAGGTATATAGAGCAAGCCTCTACTTTTGCAGAACCAGTATGTATATATTTGTATCATGCTTGTTTATGTATTTCTTCTATACCTTGTTCTTAAGAGCCCTATGGAACATGTTGGTGATTTATAAAAAATAACAATAATATTTTCAGTAGTCAAGACACAGTGGTGGACATTTAAAAATGCAAATCTTTGAGTTTAAAGGTTCTGTAACACATCTATGAAGAATATTTCAGTCAGCTCTGTAAAGATCTAAAGTGCCACAAACATTGGGGTTTTCAACATGGCTGTTGTGGCAATGTATACTTTTTTAAGATGCAAACCAAGACGAAATCTTATTTTATCTAAAAGAGATTACTACCTTAGAAAGATAGGATTGAAATGAAGGAAAGGAATTATGTAATTAGATATGAGATTTTGTACCATCTAAAAAACAGAAGTTTTTCAAAGTTTAGGTGGACATAAGGATGGAGAAATACAGGATATGTTCTCATATTTGAGGTAGTGAAACCAAGAGTAAAGTTTAGCAAAACCTCTCCATTCCATGCCAATCCCATATGGTATATATAATAATCACTTATAATAGTTGTTAGAGTGCAGGAGGCTACACACTTTGAACACAGTGCATGAGCATAGAGCACTGCAAATAGCTCATGTGCACAGCGTCTCACGACCGGCGTATGCGCAATGCACAGTGTGAGCCGCGCATGTGCATAGCTCCCCATGAATAACGCATGTGCAATGTGCGGCGTGAGCCACACAAGCACATAGCTGCCAACGAGGGGGGAGACACAGGGGAGAGGGGGAGAATGCGAGAGAGCCAGGGGTGAGGGTGGGAGAGAGACAGGGGAGAGGGGGGAAGAGACACAGGAGGTGGGTGGAAGAGACACAGGGGAGGGAGAAGTTGGGATGAGGCACAGGGGAGACAGATGGGATGGAAGAGACACAGGGGAGAGTGATGGGGTAAGAGACACGGGGGGGAGATGGGGGAAGAGACACAGGGGAGTAAGAGGGGGAAGAGGCACAGGAGAGGGAGAGGGGGAGAGACACAAGGGAGGGGAGAGACACAGGGGAGAGAGAGGGGGGAAGAAGACACATGGGAGGTATAGGGGGAAGAGACACAGGGTAGGGAGAAGGGGAGAGACAGGGGAGGGAGAGGGGGAGAAGAGACACAGGGGAGGGAGAGGGGGGAGAGACACAGGGGAGAGAGAGGGGGAGGGAAGAGACACAGGGGAGGGAGGGGGAAGGAAGGAAGAGACACAGGGGAAGGAAAGGGGAGGAAGAGACACAGGGGAGGGAGAGGCGGTGGGGAGAAACATCGGAAAGCAGGAGGGGGGAAGAGACACACATCAAATATTATCCTGCCAATTTTGATGGACAGTTAATAGCATCTAATATTTATAATAGTTCACCCACACATCACTTTCTAGTACATATAACCCACAGGGTTTCAACCAAAGACCTGGATTTGTCTCTCTCCATAGATTAACACTCACCCCATAGTACAATGAGGGTCTCCTTTAGACTGCTGTGATTTACATGACAGGAGTAACTAGCCCCTTCTTCTGGAGTCACATCCACTGTTGAAATTATTTGGAAGGTTCCATCAGGGTTGGGGAGGATCTGTTTGTCCTCTTCAGAGTAATATCATCCACTCCATTCTTCACCCACTTCACATCCACAGCTCGAGGGTAAACCCCATACAAGCGGCAGTGAAGCCTCGTGACCTTGTCTGATTGGTGACTTGAAACTTTCACCTTTGGGGTAACTGACAAGAAGCACAACAATAATTATTATGTAAATCATAGAGATTATTATTTCATGATTTTAGAAATAGTAAGATAAATTATAAAGGGTTACTAAAATTAATAAGTAATGGTTTGTTCCATAAAATAGGCTACTGGGTGGATAAATTATTTGGGTGGGTAAATTATTGGATGACTCATATTTAACTACAGTGACTCTGCATACTAATCCGCCATCTTGACCAAAGCACCCTAAATAGCCATCCTAAACTAGATATCACACTCTCTAGTCAGTATACCCAACTTTTCTACAAAGGTTCAAACTGCCACAAAACAAATCTCTTTACTCTCTACTGAAAAAAAGTAAAAAAAAAAAAAAAACATACACAAATTAGAAAAGGAAAAAGAAAAAAAGGAAAAAAATGTAAAGAGAGTAAAGGGAAAATAAACAATTATAAAGAAAGCAACAAAAAAAGAAGAAGAGGATAAAACAGAAGAGGAGAACAGAAAATAAGAGAAAGATACAAAAACAAAAGATAAATAATAGAGAAGTACTATAAAATAAATAAAAAATAAAACAAAAATACACATTAACATCAAAAACATGGAATATGGGAGGATACACTCCCCAATTAAAAGGAAAACAATTTTGTAAAACCTACAGCATTTAAAAGTTAATGTCATATTTCTTTAGTAGATATTTACATATGCAAATGTTAAAATAAATACAGCTGTGCTCAAAAGTTTGCATACCCTGGCAGAAATTGTGAAATGTTTGCATTTAGTATTAGTATTTTATTGAAGGATAGTGATCATATGAAGCCATTTATTAACACATAGTTGGCTCCTTTTGAAATCATAATGATATAAGAAATCAACCAAATGGCCCTGGTCAAAAGTTTACATACCCTTGAATGCTTGGCTTTGTTACAGACACACAAGGTTACACACACAGGTTAAAATGGCAATTAAAGGCTAGACACCTGTGGATTTTTAAATTGCCATTAGTGTCTGTGCAGAAATAGTCAATGAGTTTTTTAGTTCTCAGGTAGATGCACTGAGCAGGCTCGATACTGAGCCATGGGGAGCAGAAAAGAACTGTCAAAAGACCTGCATAACAATGTAATGGAACTTTATAAAGATGGGAAAGGTTATAAAAATATATCCAAAGCCTTGAAAATGCCAGTCAGTACTGTTCAATCACTTATTAAGAAGTGGGAATTTTGTGGATCTCTTGATACTAAGCCAAGGTCAGGTAGACCAAGAAATATTTCAGTCACAACTGCCGGAGGAATTGTTCATAATATGAAGAAAAACCCACAGGTAACCTCAGGAGAAAAACAGGCTGCTCTGGAAAAAAGACGGTGTGGTTGTTTCATGGAGCACAATACGACAATACTAGAACAAAAATGAGCGGCATGGTCGAGATGCCAGAAAGAAGCCTTTACTGCTCCAATGCCAAACAAAAGTCCTATTACAATATGCCCGACAACACCTTGACATGCTTTACAGCTTTTGGTACCCTGTAATTTGGAGTGACGAGACCAAAATAGAGCTTATGGTCACAACCATAATCTCTATGTTTGGAGAGGGGTCAACAAGGCCTATAGTGAAAGGAATACCATCCCCACTGTGAAGCTTGGTGGTGGCGCACTGATGTTTTGGGGGGATGTGAGCTCTAAAGGCACAGGGAATCTTGTGAAAATTGATGGCAAGATGAATGCAGCATGGTATCAGCAAATACTAGAAGACAATTTGCATTCTTCTGCACAAAGGCTGCGCATGGGACGCTCTAGGACTTTCCAGCATGACAATGACCCTAAGCACAAGGCCAAGTTGACCCTCCAGTGGTTACAGCAAAAATGGTGAAGGTTGTGGAGTGGCCATCACAGTCTCCTGACCTTAATATCATCGAGACACTCTGGGGAGTTCTCAAACTTGCGGTTCATGCAGGACGACCAAAGACTTTGCATGACTTGGAGGCATTTTGCCAAGACGAATGTGCAGCTATACCACCTGCAAGAATTAGGGGCCTCATAGACAACTAATACAAAAGACTGCACACTGTCATTGATGCTAAAGGGGGCAATACACAGTATTAAGAACTAAGAGTATGTAAGGGTATGTTTGAACAGGGTGATTTCATTTTTTCTTTGTTGCCATGTTTTGTTTTATGATTGTGCAATTCTGTTATAACATACAGCTGAATATGAATCCCATAAGAAATAAAAGAAATGTGATTTGCCTGCTTACTCATGTTTTCTTTAAAAATGGTACATATATTACCAATTTGCCTAGAATATGCAAACTTTTGAGCACAACTCAGAGCCACAAGAACATTGTATTATTCTAAAGATGATTCTGAAGAAAAACAATGTGTTCTGAAACATATATGCACCAAATGTATATGACAAAAATGTATACTCCAAATTGGAAGACATGTTATCCTTTACTCAGTGCCATGATTTTTACATGATATTAAATCAATGCTTAGCTAGATAAGGCAAACCATTGAGGCATATACTGTAAGCCCAAACCACCATCTAAATAACACATACGTGTGAAATTCATCATTTGGTGTATATCTAGAGGGCATGTAACCTTATTTTTAAGGGAATAAGACTGTTTATCAAATCCCATACTATGCGTATTGGATTATAGGTTAGTTCAGACAGGATTACTGTAAAAAGTCACAGAGCCAATCATATATTCCATATATTTCTTGGAAAAACTCCTGTATCTTCCAAGTTCAGGGTCTCTTCCAAATAAAGAAATATTAATACCCAGAGATTCCCCATCACACTTAGGACTGAATAATACTTCAGGAAATATGCTCATGCAAAATGGGGCTAATATATGCAGTATAACTGGACAAGTGTCATGGAAAGGCAGTCATAAGGTGAGCTGATAGCATATACAACAGCTCTAAATAAAATAAATGTAAGTTAGATTATAATAAGATGCATACATAACTATTGAAAGGTTGTGAATACTGCAGTTTAATACCACTCCCAAAATAAATAAGGAATATATTATTATTATTATTATTAATAACTTTTATTTGTAATGTTCCAACAAATTCTGTAGAGCTATACAAGGGTTAAGAACAAGGCAAAACTATTTTTTTACTTGTGGGCAAAACAATGGAGGGCCCTGTCTTTGAGCTTTAAATCAAGTGTCCACAGTGCTTTCCCTAAAGCACATTGCAAGATTGAAAACTGACAAACTTGCAATCATAGAAGCCAAACTGATTTTTGATAATCTTCTTTTAGAGATCTGTCAAAGTAAATACATTCCTAAAAAGCGGGATATCAGAAAACCTGTATATATACATGACACAAGAAAATCTTAAATGCACACTCTTAAATATGAGACTTTGTTCAGATGACCTTTGTTTTTTTTTTAATATTTTTACTGTGTTTGAGAAGTTTGATATAATTGGACCTTTCTTAAAAGCCATAGTTGTATGCTAACTCTTCTATTATAATAAATGGCACTTTATATCCACCTATGCCTATTTGTAGAGGAACACACCAAGGTTGTCCTTTGTACCCTCTTTTATTATTTTTAACATTGGAACCCCTTGCAATAACCCTACGTTAAAATCAGCATATACAAGGATTAAGGATACATAGGCAAAAAGGAAATGAAATTGTCAAACTCTTTGAGTAGTGCAATTGTAGCTAGTAAATATTCAATTGGATGGGTAAGAAAAAGAATCATATTGTCTTGGAAAGGGACAACTTCACTGACTATATAATAAACCTGGATAAATCAGAGGGGTTGACCAATAACAATTGCAGAGGAAACAGAGATTGTTGACTCAAAAATTAAAAAGGCACAACACCATATTAAATATTTAGGGATACAAATTATCACCTCAACAATAGCAAATATAAATGAGCAGCTTGAAACTTGGAAAGACCTGGGACTCTCCTTTATAGGTTGTTGTCACTATATGGGACCAGCACACTCTGAAACTCCCCCCGCTAAGGACCTCATTTTGGATGAGGGCAAGTCTCAGTTACCATATGGCAGAATACACATATCCCTCCCCTTGAGTCTCCCCAGTCAAGGACCTGATGATGTTGGCTCCATCGGAATTGGGTGCTGGAAAATCCAATAATTTAATCAGGTAGAGGGCTCCATGCCCCGGCAATTGAATTCATCCAATCAAAAGGGCACCTACTTTTCACTGGAAAAGACAGTGTGTGAGTGTGGTGCCAGTAAGACTGGTCTCATCATAATTCCCCAGGTATGTGTAGACTGCACATAGATTCATTCCCATCAGGGAGTGAGCAGGAAACTGGGGACTAGAGACATAGGCCCAGAAACTAGAGGACTCAGACAAGGGACTTAGGGCCTCATTCAAATGCGATTTGGCCAATTGAATAGTGCTCTATATAAGCACATAGCATTTTTTTTTACAGAAGTGTTTAGTTAGTAAACTTCTATCCAAAAGCAAGGTCTTCACTAACTAAAAACTTCTGTAAAAAAAATATGCACTGTGCTTATTTAGAGCCCTATTCAATTGGCCAAATAGCATTTGAATGAGGCCCATTGTTTCCAACAGAGATAAGGATAAAGTCCTAGGCAAGTTATTGAATAAATTGTGTCAAGGTATTTTGGAGTTACTTCCTCTATTAAAACACTCCTTAGAGTTAAAGCGGGCAGCCCCATCAACAGTCCTGCTCTAGACTCTAGTTTTTTTTTCTGCACAGGGTCTATATCACCCCATTATTAAGAGCTAATTTTAATAAAGCAAACAAATATAACTGCCCCAAATATAATGTATTGGCAGGAGATTTAATGTATTGTCTATTATACTGCCCACAGATCTTAAGATTTTGGAACAAAAGGATAGTAGGGATAGTTAGAATATTTCAAGTTAAGCATCTTAAGGAGGCAAAACTTTTTTCTCCTAGGAATCCCTTCACTCATTATTTCCTTATTGCCGACCATTAGACTTACTTTATGCTTATCTCAATGATGTATTATGAATAACGGGACACTAACATATCCCTCACTATTAATTAACTGAATAAGGATCACCAAGTTACTTAGGAAGGAGAGAGTTGTATTTGGATAGAGAAAGTCACAGAGCAAGATTATGGTGGAAAACAGTGTTTGTAAATGGGAAAGGAAAGAAGAGTGGGAAGAAGTGAGTATGGAGACATATGGTGGAGGTGATTGGATAATGAGATGGTTCTGAAGACAAGTGTGCTTTGCCCCAAATAATGTATTGATCCATACAAACCTTTTCTAACAATATTTGGGCACAGTTAAAAAAAGGTCAAATGAAAAAAATATTATAGGGCTCCTAAATATGTTGCTGGGGTTCCTTGCCAGTACCAAAACATGCCCTATACATTTCCCTTGAGTACTGGTGTTGGACAGCCCTGATACAGAGTGGTGATACTTTGTGTATACTTTATCATGTTTTGAAGGTGGCCATTGTTGGACTGTGGCATAATTATAATTTGGAAAATAGGCTCTTAAAATTCTCAATAACATGATAATATAATATAAAACCATATTTTTAACAGCTTTATGTTATCTAATCTATGTGATTCCCATATTTCAATGATATCTTCACTCCACTTAGTATGGTAAATCCTAGTGGGTCTTCTGAAGTGGTGAAATGGGAATAGCAGTATTTGAGATGGTGTGTGTGCTAGTCCCAGTGGGGACTGGTGATCTCACTCCTGGACATACATAAATTCTGTAGGCCACTATTGATAATACGATATAGGATCCATCTGGTCCCACTGTGGATGTTGTGTTTACTATTGCAACATATATTTTGATAGGAGGGTTGCTGCTTCTTAGTCTTGGTACTGTTCCTAGAGTGTCCTCGGTATATGAAAAAACTAAAGGGTTAGGTGTAAAGAAGTGGACCGCCTCCTAGTGCAGATCAATATAGTAAAAGCAGATACTGGCTAGACACTAGTAAATATATATATTTCAATTTAAAACTCATGTGTTAATCCCTCAGTAGGTGTAATGCACGCAGATTGGTCTCAGGTACCACGTTCATCACTGATTCTGTACATTTTTATCTTTGAACTTACTGTACTCTTCTTCTTGTGTTAATGAGTGTGTTATAAAATTCTAGTATGAGTACTTCAAATAGACTGGTGCTCAGACTTCTAGTGGTATGTTAGACCTGTACAAAACCAAACTGTGAACTGTGTTATTTAGACTGGTATATTTGGTTTCCTGGAATGAGGGACAGTGAGGAATATGGGGTGACTAGAGTGGCAGTTCTAGTATGTGGGGACTTTTTTTTACTGTTTTTTACTTAAACGAGTTGGTGTTTTTCATTTTTAATAGTTCAACATCTCTGGATAATAAATGTCATTTATTTTTTTACTATTGTACAATGGTTTGACACAAAAATTGGTAGCTTATTACCTAATTGTCTGAAATAGAAACATACAGATTCTTATTCACTGATAAAGGACTTGTTTTTTTTCATCTTCTACAATTATATATATATATATATATATATATATATTTTTTTTTTTTATTTATTTCTAATAGTTATCATTGATAACATTGTGGGAATAACAGCAAAATGCGTCGGATTATACAGATTAAATTACAAATTATTATAACTTGTTTTTAATATATTGTTTATGTTTTGTATATTTTATCCACAAATGCACACATTGATAAAGTAACTTTTTATGTAAAAGCATGGGACATATGTGTTTTTATATATTTATACTAACTTATTAGCTGGTATAACATAATTGCTATTGCCTCTGTATTTCTTGATGCCCTAACCACACCACTAAGGCTTATTGATCTAAAGGTTCTAGGAGGGTCAGTATTGGAATACTCAACTAGAACACAAAAGAAGAAGAGCAGAGGAAGATCAAAGATAAAGGCATACAGAATCAGTGAGGAACATGGCACCGGAGACCAACCTCATGTTATGAGGGAATAGCAAGTGTTAAATTATATATTATATATATATATATATATATATACACATATATATATATATATATATATATATATATATCACATATATAGTTGTGAGCGTACGAGTTGTTGCTAACGCTGCGGGCTCGCGAAGCGAGGGCACTGTGCCAGGTTCTGAGTTGCTGGCATGGAGCGCCAAAGGCGCTCCTTGCCAGCAACTGAGGACCCTCGCGAAGCGAGGGCCTCAGTTGCTGGCTTGGAGCGCCGCAGGCGCTCCATGCCAGCACCTGAGGACCTCGCAAAGCGAGGTCTTCAGTTGCAGCAACTGCGACCCTTGCAAAATTTCAAAAAAAGTTCACGTCGCAACACATTACGACACTCGCAAACAACATACGACACACGTTCACACACATTACGACACTCGCAAACAACATACGACACACGTTCACACACATTACGGCCTCGCAACACTCGGACGCAACTCGCGAACATTACAAAATTTAAAACACAATACATACACACAGCACATACATAAAAACCTTACCTACACAAACAGGAAGCACCCAGGACCTCAAAAATGCAACTTACAACTTAATTGCACTCAAAATAAAAGAGTTTAGACACTAAGGCCCTCATTCAATTGCGATTTGGACAATTGAATAGGGCCCTAAATAAGCACATAGCATATTTTTTTTAAAGAAGTTTTTAGTTAGTGAAAACCTTGCATTTGGATAGATTTTTACTAACTAAAAACTTCTTTAAAAAAAATATGTTATGTGCTTATTTAGAGGCCTATTCAATTGGCCAAATTGCAATTGAATGAGGGCCTAAATAGTTTGTTAAGCGACACAAAAAATGGCCGACGAATAAAACGAAAACGAGGCTACACACGCAAACACCATACGAGACACGTTACCACACATTACGACTTTGCAAACATCGGACGCAACACGCCGACATACAAACATTTAAAACTTAAGAAAGACACACAACAAACACATAAAAAGCTTACCTACAGCAAGAGGAACCAGCCAGCACCTCAAAAAAACAAGTTACACCTACATTTAAATCAAAATAAAACACTTTAGACACTAATACCATCGCTAAGCGACAGAAAAAATGGGCGACGAACAAAACGAAAACGAGGCTTCAGACGTAACTACACTACACTTACTCGCAATAATGAAACACATACTATGCGGAACGTATCACAATCATATTAAACACCATTTTGAACAGTAATACGCAGAAAATGGCGGATGGAACGCAAATTGTAAGCTGGAACGCAAATAGCGCATGCGTATTGCGTTGTAACGGTCTCACTTTCCAGAACTTTCTACAAGTTTAAAAATACTGCCTATTTCAAACAAAAAAAGACATTTCTCCTCAGGTGATCAACGGAGTGACTTCTGAGATAACTGCTGCTTTTACTTGAGAAGACAATTCTTTACTAATTTACTACTTTGCATTGCAAATTACAAGTGAGAGGTAAGCTATAATATATTACATTTTATTATCAGGACAGGTCAAACAAATAAAAAAAAAAAATAGGATTTATGTAGTGACATATATGGCACATTTATGTGTATAGGCTCAAAAAAAAAATACGGTTCATTTAACAAAAAAACAAAAAAACATAATTCAATATTAAACAGAGGTTTATGTATAGTGACATGTGACACGCACATATATGTCTATAATGTATAGTGACATCTGACACGCACATATATGTATAGAATGTATAGTGACATGTGACACACACATTTATATGTACTGCCCCTGCATAGTGACATGTGACACACACATTTATGTGTACTGCCCCTTCATAGTGACATGTGACACGGACATATATGTGTATAATGTATAGTGACATGTGACACGCACATTTCTGTATATTGCCCCTTCATAGTGACATCTGACACGGACATATATGTGTATAATGACTGGCTGTAGACCGCCCCAGGCCTCCTGGGGTCGGTACGGAGGGCAACGTGACCCGTGCAGGAACGGGAGTAGGGTAGAGTAGGAATGTCTAGCTGGGGGGCAGGGTCGGGACCCTGGTAGGAGCGGGAGTAGGGTAGGATAGGAGTGGCTAGCTGGGGGGCAGGGCCACCTAGAGGTTTGGCGCCTGTTTTGTCAGTGTGCCCCCAGCTAGCCAAGAAGGCAGATCCCACCCACCCATCCCTTATATATTTTGGAACCCATACAATAAGTCGAGTATATTACGCTAATCTGTTTACGTTATTAGCAGTTGTATATGTATTCATTTCAGGCCGAGTTATGATGTGCCTGTATTTTGTTGTTGTCACAGCAAGGCGGTGGTGAGGGGAGTCGCCGGGACAGTGGTAAAGTGGGGGTGATCCTACCCTACGGGGGCACGGATGCTCCATCATGGTAGGCCCTGGACGAGGGTCAGGGCGCAGAGTGTACTGTCTTGTTTCCCAGGCTCCTCCCCTCTCTTGTTTACGTATATTTAATTAATGGTTTGTTATTACGTGAACTTGGTTTACCAATAAACGCTGTGGCCAGTATGCACCCCAAGCAAGTTGTTGTGTCTAATTATTTATTGATTAAGGGTTTAGAAAGGATTCTGCATAACAAGATTATTCAGGGAGCAAGTTATACCCAAAATGTCACGCGGACACACTCACTGGGCCTTTCACGGGTCATGTATAGTGACATGTCACACGCACATTTATGTGTATTGCCACTGCAACAAAATTAGCTTAAAACAAAATCAGTAAACAACTACATTTAAATGACATTATATGTCATGTATACTGATATGTCACACGCACATATATGTGTATCATCTATAGTTACATCTCACACACAGACATTTATGTGTGTTGGAAAAAAAAATATAAGGTTAATTTAACCATTTAAATATGAGTCATGTATACTGATATGTCACACGTACACAAAATAATTACATTAAACTATGGAATGTGCTTCATGTATGTGACATATGTGTGTAGCCCCCAACAAAAAATAAGGTCAATTGAAAATAATTACAGAACTATATTTAAATGACATTAATTTACTGCAATTCAATAGATCATATAAAGCTGAATCTTTCTATTTCTTTTAATATTCAAACAGACTCTGCATCAACAGCGTCTCTCAATAATTTGCACCGTGCACTGTGAAGCACAATCCCTTTTAAAGAACACCAACAAAGAAGAAGAGGTAAGATACAACAAGACATTACATGCTGAAAAGGCCATGCTTTGCTAGATGAAAAATTATAAATATACAAATAACTATTTCACTTTCTTTTTCAAACAGACACTACAAGAAGACCGGCGGATTAAGATTGGCAGGAGGGGACCCTCTGTCATTCGACACTTCAATCAAGGTAAAGTATTAAGTATAAACAAGAAAGAACCACGAGCCTTATTCAATTGCGACTTCCTCAATTCAATAGGGCTCTATATAAGCACATAACATATTTTTTATAGAGAACTTTTTAGTTACTGAACTTCTAACCACAATCAAGG
The DNA here is from genome assembly GCA_027410445.1 of Discoglossus pictus. NCBI lineage: Eukaryota > Metazoa > Chordata > Amphibia > Anura > Alytidae > Discoglossus > Discoglossus pictus. Next base: position 67,027,771 of record CM050170.1, read on the forward strand.
TTTTCAATAACTAAAAACTTTGCTCAATAAATATGTTATGTGATTATATAGAGCCCTCTTCAATTGGCAAAATTGCAATTCAATGAGGACCTATATATCTTTAATGGCCAAGGGCCTCACTCAAATGTGATTTGCCCATTTCAATAGGGCTCTATATAAGCACAGACCATATTTTTTAAAGGAACTTTTTATTTTGTGAACACGTTGCTTTTGGATACAAGTTCACTAAATACAAAATTCGGTAAAAAAATATGCTCGGTGCTGATATTGAGCTCTATTTCATTGGCCAAAAAACAATTGAATGAGGAGCTGACAATATAACAAATGCAGTAACCAAAGGCCCTCATTCAATTGTTATTTTGGACAATTAAATATGGCTATAAATAAGCACTTTTAGGCCCTTATTCAATTATAACAAATATATGTGATGTGCTTATTTACAACCCTATTCAATTTTCAACATTGCAATTTAATGACGGCCTTAGAGTACTATTACATTGTAAAAAATGCAATTGAATGAGGGGCAAACTATGCAACATATGGTACACACAAAGGCCCTCATTCAATTGCAATTTGCACAATTGAATAGGGCTCTAAATAACAACATAACATTTTTTTTAAAAGAAGTTTTTAGTTACTAAAAATCTATCCAAAATAAATTTTTTCAATGACTAAAAACTTCTTTAAAAAAATATGCTATGTGCTTATTTAGGGCACGATTCAATTAGCCAAATCGCAATTGAATGAGACACAAACTGCTACACACAAAACAGAATTTCTTATTCAATGTTTAACAACCTATAAGCCTTACAAAGAAGCAAAAATAAGAATACCAAAAGTGTTGCGCACCTAATAGCATTGTACAAAAAATCACACAAACACATAGGAAACTACATTAACATTCTTCTTTAATGTTTAACAACCTATAACCAGTACAATCAAGAATAAAAAACTTTTGCACAAGTGGTGCGCACAAAACAGGATTGTCAAAAACTAACACAAACACATAGCAAACTACATTAATTATATTATTTCATGTTTTACTAACTATAACCATCCCAATAAAGGTTAAATAAGTATACCACAAGTGGTGCGCACAAAACAGGATTGTACAAAAAATAACATAAACACATAGCAAAATAAATTTATATTCTTATTTAATATATCACAACCCACAAGCCTTACTAAGAACCTTAAATAAGAATAACAAAAGTCGTGGGATTGTACAGAAAGTAAAATAAACAAATATAGAAAAAAATAACCATAACTGATACAATACAGCCAAAATCATAAATTTTTTACTTATTTGAATGACATTTCACTCAAACAAAATTTTCTATTTTCTATTACAACAGATACTGCGTGAAGACAATCGGACGAGGACTTTCAACACAGGACCAGACCAGCAGACGAGGAATTTCAACACAGGACCAGACCAGCAGACGAGGAATTTCAACACAGGACCAGACCATCGGACGAGGACTTTCACCAAAGGACCACAACATCGGACGAGGGCTATCGCCACAGGACCACACCATCGGACGAGGACTTCCAACAGAGGACCACACCATTGGACAACGATTTTGAATCGAGGACCAACAAACATTCAGATTTAAATCACACTTCAACCAAGGTACAGTATAATAACTACTAGAGTATAAAACTAAAGAAACTGCTTTCAGTTGCATCCGTGTCAACAGAAAAATAAAAAAAATAATTTACTATCTCCCTTATTCTATTTAAATTGCTACTATGCAATACATAGCTCAATAACCACATCCCTTTTTTTTTTAGCAAAGAAGTTTTGCAGTGGAAAATATCTATCCACAAACAACGTTTTTAATAAATAAAACCATTATTTTAAAAAAATATGTTACATGCTTATTTACAGCAGTATTCCATTGCCCAAATTCTTAGCCAGTGAGGACAGGAATTATAAATTTAACTAAATATAAATAATACATTAATGATTTGCCTTTTATTTCACCAATTGTGCACAAGAATCTTTAACAGGAATTACAAATTAAAATATACACAATTACATTTATTTTTTTTCCTTTACAGATTAATATGGCTGATAACGAGACCAAAGAAGAGAAGAAAAGACGTCAAACTAGAGAAAGACAAGAGAGATGGGCCGCCCAGCAGACACCGGAGGAGAAAGAAATTCGTTGAGAAAAAGAACGCAAAAGACTTGCAAATAAAAGAATATCAGCTGCAAAAATGAAAGATACAACCAAAAAAAATAAAAAGATAATAAAGCATTTACAAACTGTTCCTAAAACATCAGATGACATTTTACAAGATACCAGTCAAGACAGACCAAAAAAAGCAACTACAAAAACAAAGCATTTACAAACTCTTACTAAAAACTTACAGGACATTTCAACCAAACAAGGACAATATATACCAAGAAAAGCCACGAAAAAAACTAAACATTTAGAACCTGTTGTTGAAACATTTCATGACTTTTCATCTGATGAATATGAAAGTCAACATCCGATATGCTTTGCAAATTGTCCTTTACTGAAGTCTTTAGCAGTAGAGGTTCATAGTTGTGGGGACATGAGTACTCAATGTCAATTTTGTGAGGCTTATTATTTTAAACAGGAGAGACCCAGAGATGGACAATTTATTAGTTGTTGTCAAAAAGGAAAGTTCAAACTTCCAGAAAGGAAACAATTTCCAACCTATTTACAAAATATTATGACTGAACCTACTTTTCCAAATTACAAAAATTTTAAGACAAACATAAGATCCTACAATAGTGCCATATCATTTGCATCTATGGGGGCAACATTGGCTGCTAATGTACCAGGACATGGTCCTTACTGTTTTAAAGTCCAAGGACAAATTTATCATCGGACTTCACATTTACATCCAGAGGAAGGAGAGCAAAGAAAATTTGCTCAACTATATGTCCTAGATACAATGGAAGCTGTTGACCAACGTATGCAGATGGAAGAAAATAAAAAATGCTTACCCAGTGTTTTTATAGAGCTAAATAACATTATGGACAACAATCCCTACAGTAAAGCTTACAAAAAATTGGCAGAAGTAGAAAATGAACAACTACTTCATGCACAAAGACATCAATTACCCATGCCAAAGGTTAATATGGTGCTTAAAAGAGACAGACATACTGATAAACGTCGTTATAACTTGCCAACATCAAATGAGGTTGCAATGGTCTTTCAGAATGATGAAGGAGAACCACCATTTCAAAGAGACATTAGAGTATATCCCAGAAATGAGGAGCAACCATTTATTAATATTAATATCTTAAGTCCAAATTTAGATCTAATGACATATCCCATCTTTTTCCCACATGGAGAAGCAGGTTGGCAACCAAAATTAACCCTTCCCAGTTACCCAAATGCTAAAGCCAGAATCCGAAATAATGTTTCTATGCTTGAATTTAAAGTTGCTCAAATTGCCATTAGAGATGAATTTAATCCAATTTTATGTGGTGGGAAACTAACACATCAATGGATTATTGATTCATATTTGCAAGTTGAGGCAAATAATTTAAACTTTATAAAATATCAACAAGATAAACTACGTGTAGAACAATATTGTGGACTCATGGACTATGTTGCTGACGTGGCTACAAGCAGAGACATGACAGCTGACAAAGCCATCATTTTACCATCTTCCTTTCAAGGATCTCCTCGAAATATGAGAGAAAGATACAATGATGCTATGGCTATTGTGACAAAATTTGGAAAACACGATTTATTTGTGACATTTACATGTAATCCACAATGGCCAGAAATTACACAAAATCTACTTCTTGGACAAAGTGCTTCAGATGGACCAGATTTAGTAGCCAGAGTTTTTAAAGATCAAATTAAATGAATTAATACGTGACTTCACTATAAATCAGTTATTTGGCAAATGTCTTGCTTATGTATATACCATTGAATTTCAAAAAAGAGGCCTTCCACATGCACATCTTCTCATAATACTTCAAGAGAAAGATAAATTAGATACTTCGGACAAAGTGGATGCAGTCATAGTTGCTGAACTACCAGATCCAGAACTATATGGTAGACTATATGAGATTGTTACTCATCGCATGATTCATGGACCCTGTGGAGACCTTAATCCACAATCACCATGTATGGAAAATAATCAATTTTCAAAAGATTTTCCAAAAGATTATAGAGACAAAACATATGCAAATTGTGATGGATATCCACTTTATAAAAGAAGAGAAGGAGATAGTGCCATTATTCGTGGAAAAAAAGTGGACAATAGATATGTAGTACCCTACAATCCACATTTACTCATGAAGTACAACGCCCACATCAATGTAGAAGCCTGCACTTTCATCAAATCCATTAAATATGTCTACAAATATATTTACAAAGGTTACGATGCAGCTACTGTAGTCGTCAAAAGTGCAGACAACCCTGAAAGTAGTGAGTTAGTACATGATGAACTTGCATCTCATGTAGATGCTCGCTATGTCAGTGCGCCAGAAGCTATGTGGCGGCTTTTAAAATTTTAAATGCATGATAGATCACATGCAGTATATAGGTTAGCAGTACATTTGCCACAACGACATTTAGTCTATTTCCATGCTGGAAATGAAATGAATGCATTGGCCCAAAGTGAAGATCGTCACACTACACTAACTGCATGGTTTGCATTAAATTCCACTGATGCTGAAGCAACACAATACTTATATATTGAAATTCCATATCACTATGTTTTTGTGAATGGATTATGGAGAGCAAGAAAAACCAGAGTCAATAAAATAATTCCACGAATTTACACAGTCAGTCCAAGAGATGTTGAACGTTTTTGCTTACGGATATTACTTTTAAATGTTCCAGGAGCACAAAGTTTTGAACAATTAAGAACTGTTAATGACATTGTATATGAATCCTTCCATTTAGCTGCAAGACATAGAAACTTACCCGCTGATGATACAGAGTGGGAAAGATGTTTAGAAGAAGCAGCACAATGTCAAATGCCACGACAGATGAGAGAACAATTTGCTTTTATTTGTATCTTCTCAAATGCTCCAAATGCATTAGCTTTGTGGGAGACTTTTAAAAGTAATATGGCTGAAGACTTTATGCGACGATACAATGAACCCATTGCACACTTAAAACCGTTAATGGAAATTCAAGAAGTCTTTTTAACTCATGGATTAAGTTGTGCAAGTTTTAATTTGCCTGATCCAGGTCTTATAGATGACATTAACTTTGAAGACTATGACATTCAACTACAAGCAGAAAGAACAGAAGAAAGACTTGCAACTTTAAATACACTACAATTGCAAGCATTTCATGCCATAAAAAATGCTATAGATGATGACATGGTCACAGAGCGTTATTTCTATCTTGATGGACCTGGCGGATCAGGGAAAACATATTTGTACAATTTATTAATGAGTTCAGTACGAGCACAAGGAAAAATAGCAATGGCGTTTGCCACTACTGGAATTGCTGCACTTTTATTAGAAGGTGGAAGAACTGTTCATAGTGGATTTAAACTGCCAGTGCCTATTTTAGAAAATTCTGTGTCAGATATTCGCATGACATCCTTACAAGCAAAGAAATTGAAGAAATGTAAATTAATTCTAATAGATGAGGCCACAATGATGTCATGCTATGCCCTCCAATGTATTGACCGTTTGCTTCGTGAAGTCATGGATAATATTTTTCCATTTGGTGGAAAGGTAATGTTGTTGGGTGGCGATTTTAGACAAACATTACCTGTCGTTGTACATGGAAATCGAACAGACATTATTGAAACATGTATAAAGTCAAGTACAGTATGGAAACATTTTACCCATCTTCAACTGCAACAAAATATGAGATCAGAAGGCCAAACTGATTTCAATGATTGGCTTATTAAAATTGGAGAAGGCAGAACAGAAAAAATACTACATTTACCTGACGACACTGTAGAGATCCCACCTCATATGATTTGTCAACAAGATATTATATCGGCTATATTTGAAGGGAGCATAAATAACGAAGAATATTCCGAGCTTGCCAACCAAGTTATACTGACGTGTAAAAATAAAGATGCATTAATACTCAATAATGAAATCTTAAAAAAAATCAATGCACCACAAAGAAATTATCACAGTGCTGATTCTGTACTTGCTGATGACAATGAAAGTCAGGCAAACTTTTCAACTGAATTCATTAACTCTTTAACTCCTTCTGGAATGCCACCACATATTTTGCAGCTAAAGAAAGGTGCAATTATCATGTTACTGCGAAATATGAACCCCAAAAAAGGCCTATGCAATGGCACAAGATTAATTGTTCAACAATTAAAGGACCATTTTATAGATGCTGAAATTTTAACTGGGACCCATAAAGGAGAGAGAGTTTTCATACCAAGAATAGATTTAGCACCAAGTGAAAGTAGTCTCCCTTTTATACTTCAAAGAAGACAATTTCCCATTATTATGGCATTTGCCATGACCATTAATAAATCACAAGGTCAAACTTTCAAATCTGTGGGTATTTACTTGGAAGAACCAGTTTTTGCACATGGTCAATTGTACGTTGCGTTGTCACGCTGCAAAAATCCACAGGCTATTAAAGTTTACATTGAAAACAATGAAAGTCAAGGTGATTTATTAGAAGATGGACGTATTTTTACTAAAAACATTGTCTACTATGAAGTACTATAACTTTGCAGGATACAAACTAAAGCCATGCAAACATTTTGGAAAAACATTCAAAAATACTAAACAATTGGTTGTTTAATTCAGTCATAATTAATGGAAGTCATGTTTATGGATAATTCGCCTCACAAAATACTTGCCTTGCATTTCTATGAAAAATTATGTTAAAATGTTAAGTCACTATGTTAATGTTTCATTCATGTTTATCGCCAGTTTATGTGCTCAGTAATGAATTACTTTAATTACGTACGGTTTAAGGAGAGTTTTTACTGTATGCCTTCTTCTACATTCAATGTATATTAAACTTAACAATTATTCTCAGACAAATTGCATGTTAATACTGATTAATTTAAAGTTAAACTGTTTTTACATTCAAATGTTAATACTTTTAATTCAAAATTATGTTACAAAATGTATTTACTATGTTCCTGTTTATAATGTTCAAAATTACACAAATGTTTTGCAAAAATTCCAAAGTTACATAAAAAATAAAGTTCAATTTTAAAAATATATACTTTCAAGGTTATTCCTTACATATATTTTAAACTTCATGTTAAAATTCGGCACGTTGCAAAAAGTCTTTTTACTTTTTACTTTCCTCTGGATTCTATGTATATTAAAGTGAACAATTCGTCAGATACAAAATTCATTTTTAAAAACCATTACATCAACGTTTTACAAAAATACATGTTCATATCACAATACTTACAAGGGTCAAAAATATATTTAAAAACTAAACAACTTCACAAACATATACATCACATTGCCGTCATTTTTTGACGGGCAAGTCGCTAGTATATATATATATATTAGTATCTGCACTAGGAGGTGGTGCACTTTTCCCCCAATCCCTTTGTAGTTTCCTTACCTGTCTCAGTTGGTTTGTAATGCTTAATTTCTGCTTATTTATGAATCATATCAAAAGGTAAAACAATTAATAAAATGTTATGAAGCTGAATAAATTGTCTATATATATATATATATATATATATATATATATATATATATATATACAATATTTACCTATTTATTTATATATTTAGAACATCACTGGCTGGTAGAGGTTAGCAATGTAAGTTAGACAAATATCATCAACTGTAAATTCCATGTAGTACCAAAAACTCACCTTTTCTCTCAAGATCTTCATTTACATACTTCAGGTATTTCTTGATCCATTCAATACAATCTTGTTCCATGTAAAGCTTTTCTCTCTGTGCTCCATACCATCTTTGTGTTATGAGCTGAGCCTCCTTTGTCATTGGAACATGTACTACTTTCTCTTTATCAAAGACAATAAACTCCTTCCCATTAACGCCAAACTCTTCGTACCCACCAATGGAGCCATCTTCATACAACTCACAAGCAAACTTCACCTGGTATGTGTAGACATCTGCAATGAGTTTTAACATTGATATTGGGATACATTAATTACAGTATATCCATACACAGTGTCAATGAATTTCAGATTGTGTTTTAATTTCATACTAACCTTGTGTCCGATTAAATAATTGTTGTATTAAATACACATTATTTTTATGTTCATCTTCATAGTATTGACCGATCATTGTCTGCATCTCCCAGTGTTTAGTATAATCTTCCATGCTTTTGTAAAACAGCTGAACTCCACGCGTTTCACTGATGTATCTTGCAATCTGCATGTCATCTATATATCCAACAATGGAGTAGAGAGGGAGCCCAGGAAGTGGAGAAGAGAGTGCGGTGAAGAAATATCTTAAGGTGTGGCTGTGTGAGAGAGAGCAGAACGATAGACATAGACATATTCATTGGTGATTTTTAGTCCATCACTTACTTGCCAGTTACTTCTCACATAAGGAGTGATTTTACTTGCTGTGTCTCGCTGCTAACTAATCCAATCGGTTTCCATATTAAGGAAAACAATGCAAATCAGTAAAATGGCAACAAAATATTTGACAAAGAAAATAATGAAATTATTTGCATTAAATTACATTCATTTTAAGCTCTCAATGTATTACTCAGAAGAAAAGAACTGCATGCCAGAATTCAATAGTTTTCACCGTACACACAAATATATGTTATTAAGCTAAATAATAGGCTATGAATTGTTTAAACATTAGTTATATGAGGAACATCTCCAGCAAAGCGTGGCAGAGCAAGGACAAGGTGAGATAAAAGCGTGGGACTGTGGGCTTTGTGTCAATAGTTATTTCCTGCTCTTTCACCAGGGACAGATATATGTTGTGTATCTACATCTTTAAGATCCAGTCATTCCAGGACCTAGCAAGTGTAACACCTGACCAGCTCCTTGTGGAGCCCATAAATAAGGAATTAGACTGAGCCTATGTGCACAATCATTGAGATCTTGCTCCTTGACTCAGCAAATTCACGATTCATCATTTATATGGTATTTGACCTTGACTTATTGTTTGGATTTCCCATTTGTTTTCCACCCACACCAGACCCCTGGATCATCTGCCGTTTGCCTGTGCTCTTTCTGCAACCATACCAGATTTATCTGCTTTGCTGACACCATCCACAGCTACCTGTTGTCTGTCACCAACCCAGAGCTACCTGTTGTCTGGCACTATCCAGAGCTACCTGTTGTCTGTCACCACCCCAGAGCTACCTGTTGTCTGGCACTATCCAGAGCTACCTGTTGTCTGGCACTATCCAGAGCTACTTGTTTGTCTGTCACCATCCCAGATCTACCTTTTGTCTGGCACTATCCAAAGCTACCTCTTTGTCTGTCACCACCCAAAAGCTACCTGTTGTCTGGCACTATCCAGAGCTACCTGTTTGCCTGTCACCACCCCAGAGCTACCTGTTGTCTGGCACCACCCCAGAGCTACCTGTTGTCTGGCACCACCCCAGAGCTACCTGTTGTCTGGCACTATCCAGAACTACCTGTTGTCTTGCACTATCCAGAACTACCTGTTTATCTGTCACCACCCCAGAGCTACCTGTTGTCTGGCACTATCCAGAGCTCCGTGTTGTTTAGCACTATGCAGAGCTACTCGTTTTCTGGCACTATCCAGAGCTACCTGTAGTTTGGCACTATCCAGAGCTACATGTTGTCTGGCACCAACCCAGAACTACATGTTGTCTGGCACCATCCCAGAACTACCTGTTGTCTGGCACTATCCAGAGCTACCTGTAGTCTGGCACTATCCATAACTACCTGTTTGTCTGTCACCACCCCAGAGCTACCTGTTGTCGCACTATCCAGAGCTACCTGCTGTCTGGCACCATCCCAGAACTACCTGTTGTCAAGCACTATCCAGAGCTACCTGTTGTCTGGTACTATCCAGAGCTACCTGTTGTCTGACACTATCCAGAGCTACCTGTATTGTGGCACTATCCAGAGCTTCCTGTAGTCTGGCACTATCCAGAGCTACCTGTTGTTTGGCATTATCAAGAGCAAGTCGTTGTCTGGCACTATTCAGAGCTACGTGTTGTTTGGCATTATCCAGAGCAAGTCGTTGTCTGGCACTATTCAGAGCTACATGTTGTCTGGCACCATCCCAGAACTAAATTTTGTCTGGCACCATCCCAGTACTACCTGTTGTCTGGCACTATCCAGAGCTACCTGTTGTTTGGCACTATCCAGAACTACCTGTTGTCTGGCACTATCCAGAGCTACATGTTGTCTGGCACCATCCCAGAACTACATGTTGTCTGGCACTATCCCAGAACTACCTGTTGTCTGGCACTATCCAGAGCTACCCGTTGTCTGGCACTATCCAGAGCTACCTGTCTGTCTGTCACCACCCCAGAGCTACCTGTTGTCTGGCACTATCCAGAGCTACCTGTTGTCTGGCACTATGCAGAGCTACCTGTCTGTCTGTCACCACCCCAGAGCTCCCTGTTTTCTGGCACTATCCAGAGATACTCGTTGTCTGGCACTATCCAGAGCTACTCGTTGTCTGGCACTATCCAGAGCTACTCGTTGTCTGGCTCTATCCAGAGCTACCTGTTGCCTGGCACTATCCAGAGCTACCTGTTTGTCTGTCACCAACCCAGAGCTACCTGTTGTCTGTCACCACCCCAGAGCTACTTGTTTGTCTGTCACCACCCCAGAGCTACCTGTTGTCTGTCACCACCCCAGAGCTACCTGTAGTCTGGCACTATCCAGAGCTACCCGTTTGTCTGGCACCACCTAAGAGCTACCTGTTGTCTGGCCCCACCCCAGAGCTACCTGTTGTCTGTCACCACCCCAGAGCTACCTGTTGTTTGTCACCACCCCAGAGCTACCTGTAGTCTGGCACTATCCAGAGCTACCCGTTTGTCTGGCACCACCTAAGAGCTACCTGTTGTCTGGCCCCACCCCAGAGCTACCTGTTGTCTGGCACTATCCAGAGCTTCCTGTAGTCTGGCACTATCCAGAGCTACCTGTTGTTTGGCATTATCCAGAGCAAGTCGTTGTCTGGCACTATTCAGAGCTACGTGTTGTTTGGCATTATCCAGAGCAAGTCGTTGTCTGGCACTATTCAGAGCTACATGTTGTCTGGCACCATCCCAGAACTAAATTTTGTCTGGCACCATCCCAGTACTACCTGTTGTCTGGCACTATCCAGAGCTACCTGTTGTTTGGCACTATCCAGAACTACCTGTTGTCTGGCACTATCCAGAGCTACATGTTGTCTGGCACTATCCCAGAACTACCTGTTGTCTGGCACTATCCAGAGCTACCTGTCTGTCTGTCACCACCCCAGAGGTACCTGTAGTATGGCACTATCCAGAGCTACCCGTTTGTCTGGCACCACCCCAGAGCTACCTGTTGTCTGGCACTATCCAGAGCTTCCTGTAGTCTGGCACTATCCAGAGCTACCTGTTGTTTGGCATTATCCAGAGCAAGTCGTTGTCTGGCACTATTCAGAGCTACGTGTTGTTTGGCATTATCCAGAGCAAGTCGTTGTCTGGCACTATTCAGAGCTACATGTTGTCTGGCACCATCCCAGAACTAAATTTTGTCTGGCACCATCCCAGTACTACCTGTTTTCTGGCACTATCCAGAGCTACCTGTTGTTTGGCACTATCCAGAACTACCTGTTGTCTGGCACTATCCAGAGCTACATGTTGTCTGGCACCATCCCAGAACTACATGTTGTCTGGCACTATCCCAGAACTACCTGTTGTCTGGCACTATCCAGAGCTACCTGTTGTCTGGCACTATCCAGAGCTACCTGTCTGTCTGTCACCACCCCAGAGCTACCTGTTGTCTGGCACTATCCAGAGCTACCTGTTGTCTGGCACTATGCAGAGCTACCTGTCTGTCTGTCACCACCCCAGAGCTCCCTGTTTTCTGGCACTATCCAGAGATACTCGTTGTCTGGCACTATCCAGAGCTACTCGTTGTCTGGCACTATCCAGAGCTACTCGTTGTCTGGCACTATCCAGAGCTACCTGTTGCCTGGCACTATCCAGAGCTACCTGTTTGTCTGTCACCAACCCAGAGCTACCTGTTGTCTGTCACCACCCCAGAGCTACCTGTAGTCTGGCACTATCCAGAGCTACCCGTTTGTCTGGCACCACCTAAGAGCTACCTGTTGCCTGGCCCCACCCCAGAGCTACCTGTTGTCTGTCACCACCCCAGAGCTACCTGTTGTTTGTCACCACCCCAGAGCTACCTGTAGTCTGGCACTATCCAGAGCTACCCGTTTGTCTGGCACCACCTAAGAGCTACCTGTTGTCTGGCCCCACCCCAGAGCTACCTGTTGTCTGGCACTATCCAGAGCTACCTGTTTGTCTGTCACCACCCCAGAGCTACCTGTTGTCTGGCACCACCCCAGAGCTACCTGTTGTCTGGCACCACCCCAGAGCTACCTGCTGTCTGGCAATATCCAGAGCTACTTGTTGTATGGCACTATCCAGAACTACCTGTTGTCTTGCACTATCTAGAGCTACCTGTTTATCTATCACCACCCCAGAGCTACCTGTTGTCTAACACTATCCAGAGCTACTTGTTTGTCTGTCCCCACCCCAGAGCTACCTGTCTGTCTGTCACCACCCCAGAGCTACCTGTTGTCTGGCACTATCTAGAGCTACCTGTTGTCTGGCACTATCCAGAGCTACCTGTTTGTCTGTCACCACCCAGAGCTACCTGTAGTCTGGCACTATCCAGATCTACCCGTTTGTCTGGCACCACCTAAGAGCTACCTGTTGCCTGGCCCCACCCCAGAGCTACCTGTTGTCTGTCACCACCCCAGAGCTACCTGTTGTTTGTCACCACCCCAGAGCTACCTGTAGTCTGGCACTATCCAGAGCTACCCGTTTGTCTGGCACCACCTAAGAGCTACCTGTTGTCTGGCCCCACCCCAGAGCTACCTGTTGTCTGGCACTATCCAGAGCTACCTGTTTGTCTGTCACCACCCCAGAGCTACCTGTTGTCTGGCACCACCCCAGAGCTACCTGTTGTCTGGCACCACCCCAGAGCTACCTGCTGTCTGGCAATATCCAGAGCTACTTGTTGTATGGCACTATCCAGAACTACCTGTTGTCTTGCACTATCTAGAGCTACCTGTTTATCTATCACCACCCCAGAGCTACCTGTTGTCTAACACTATCCAGAGCTACTTGTTTGTCTGTCCCCACCCCAGAGCTACCTGTCTGTCTGTCACCACCCCAGAGCTACCTGTTGTCTGGCACTATCTAGAGCTACCTGTTGTCTGGCACTATCCAGAGCTACCTGTTTGTCTGTCACCACCCAGAGCTACCTGTTGTCTGTCACCACCCCAGAGCTACTTGTTTGTCTGTCACCACCCCAGAGCTACCTGTTGTCTGTCACCACCCCAGAGCTACCTGTAGTCTGGCACTATCCAGAGCTACCCATTTGTCTGGCACCACCTAAGAGCTACCTGTTGCCTGGCCCCACCCCAGAGCTACCTGTTGTCTGTCACCACCCCAGAGCTACCTGTTGTTTGTCACCACCCCAGAGCTACCTGTAGTCTGGCACTATCCAGAGCTACCCGTTTGTCTGGCACCACCTAAGAGCTACCTGTTGTCTGGCCCCACCCCAGAGCTACCTGTTGTCTGGCACTATCCAGAGCTACCTGTTATATGGCACTATCCAGAACTACCTGTTGTCTTGCACTATCCAAAACTACCTGTTTATCTGTCACCACCCCAGAGCTACCTGTTGTCTGGCACTATCCAGAGCTACCTGTTGTCTGACACTATCCAAAGCTACCTGTTGTCTGACACTATCCAGAGCTACGTGTTGTTTGGCATTATCCAGAGCTACTCATTTTCTGGCACTATCCAGAGCTCCCTGTAGTTTGGCACTATCCAGAGCTACCTGTTGTTTGGCACTATCCAGAACTACCTCTTGTCTGGCACTATCCAGAGCTACATGTTGTCTGGCACCATCCCAGAACTACATGTTGTCTGGCACCATCCCAGAACTACCTGTTGTCTGGCACTATCCAGAGCTACCTGTAGTCTGGCACTATCCAGAACTACCTGTTTGACTGTCACACCCCAGAGCTACCTGTTGTCTTGCACTATCCAGAGCTACCTGCGGTCTGGCACCATCCCAGAATTACCTGTTGTCTGGCACTATCCAGAGCTACTTGTTGTCTGGCACCATCCCAGAGTAACCTGTTGTCTGGTACCATCCCAGAGTAACCTGTTTGCCTGTCACCGCCCCAGAGCTACCTGTTGTATGGCACTATCCAGAGCTACCTGTTGTCTGTCACCAACCCCAGAGCTACCTGTTGCCTGTCACCACCCCAGAGCTACCTGTTGTCTGGCACCACCCCAGAGCTACCTGTAGTCTGTCAACACCCCAGAGCTGCCTGATGTCTGACACTATCCAGAGCTACCTGTATTGTGGCACTATCCAGAGCTTCCTGTAGTCTGGCACTATCCAGAGCTACCTGTTGTTTGGCATTATGCAGAGCAAGTTGTTGTCTGGCACTATGCAGAGCTACCTGTTGTCTTGCACTATCCAGAGCTACCTGCTGTCTGGCACCATCCCAGAACTACCTGTTGTCTGGCACTATCCAGAGCTACCTGTTGTCTGGCACTATCCAGAGCTACCTGTTGTCTGGCACCATCCCAGAGCTACCTGTTGTCTTGCACCATCCCAGAGTAACCTTTTTGCCTGTCACCACCCCAGAGCTACCTGTTGTCTGGCACTATACATTGCTACCTGTTGTCTGTCACCACCCCAGAGCTACCTGTTGTCTGGCACCACCCCAGAGCTACCTGTAGTCTGTCACCACCCCAGAGCTACCTGTTGTCTGGCACTATCCAGAGCTACCTGTTGTCGGACACTATCCAGAGCTACCTGTATTGTTGCACTGTAACGGAACCCATCACTGTTTTACCCTGTTTTATGATTATTATGGTTAAAATATGATCCTACTGTTATATTATATGTATGTCGGTTTACGCTCTGCAGAATATTAGCCAGACTATTGCAGACCTAGGCTAATAGATAATCCTATTACAGAGACTTCAGAGATAAGGGAGTCGATTGTATAAAGTGTTTTCATTCTCACATAAGAACAAAGAAGGCTGATTTAATCCATGTCTGATTATATCAAGTTGCCAGGGAGGTGTGACCCAGCTATTGTTCCCTCTATGTGTATTGTGTGGCCATATTGATCATGGCACCACCGTGGGCCATAATTACTGATTGCAACTCATTGATTAAAATTAATAATTACATTTTACAGAGTACTGTTTATATATTTTTTTCTATTTTTTTTTATTCCAGTATATCTGTTTTTGATTGCCTTAGCTCATTTGCTGTTTAATATACTAATATCATATTAATATTGTTATATTATTTTGTATATATTTGAATATGTAAGAATAAACATGTATAAACGAAAAAATCTAAACATAAAGCTTACATTTGAACTTCAGCATTGCATCCAAATTTGCCTATTTCTCATGGGCTAGGTGTGAGTCAAATAGACTGAAGTTCAAATGTATGGTTTAAAAAGATAATTATCTTTTAGTTTTCTTCAAATATGACTAATACAGTTTTCTTTAAGTCTTCGCCCGCCCAAGACACAACTCACTAATTAAAGGGTCACTGTGTAGCATCACACAACAGATAAAACCCAATGTGTTTGATCTGCCCTTTACATGTAAGTTGCAGGGAAGAGCACACAGTCTCATGGTAAGTCTTTTAAGATTTTCTTATCTGATTAGATTGAATTGAGCGGGAATGAAGGCACAATGGGTTAGATTTACTTTGTTTCCTGTAACTTTCAGGATAGATCAGGAGAAAGCAGTCCCTTTGTGTTTCCAATGAATGTAATATTAACACTGTGCATACTATAGACCACTTATTTTTCATAAAGAAATGACTTGTTTTTGTAATATGTAAAATATGACTATTTAAATACAAGATGTTTGGAGTACAAACACTCATATACATGCAAAGTTGGAACTAAATTTGTTGACAGCCATCAGCGGCCAAATTAATCTAGTGATGCCTAATAAAGTCTGTGGTGCTAGCAGCTTACAGCTAACTAAAAACTTCTGTAAAAAAATATGCTCTGTGCTTATATAGAGCACTTTAGAATTGTCCGAATCGCAATTTAATAGGGCTGTTACTATGCAAACTGGCCACTTTGACCTTTAGTACTTCTGGACCAAAGTCTGAGGTGCAGTGCAAGAGTATGAAAAGAGCAATTCTGCAGTAATCACATAAATACTCGCCAGAGCGCACAGCAGCCACCAGCAGATATAAAGCAAGTAATGTCAGCATTTCCATAGTTCTTCAAGTTCCTCTATAGCCTCCAATTTATCCATGTTTTAGAGCAATAATGGAACCAGTAATACTCTGTACTCATAGCTATGTACACTAACTATTCTGGTTATTCCAGTTGGTGTTATAAGTAGTTACCAGTCAGAACAGAGCAGATGTTACTATAGATAAGTGTGTTAGTGGATGTTTACTTTATGTTTACTTGTTGCTCTGTATGGCATAGAAAAAAATAACTCTGCAATTCCCTTAGTGGGTACTAAATATGAGCAATTCAATACTTGTACTCTTTTTTATATATATATATATATATATATATATATATATATATATATATACATTCTACTTATGTAAAATACATGCAATATATATATATATATATATATATATATATATTTATATTTACGTATATATATATATATATATATATATATATATATATATATACTAGCGACTTGCCCGTCAAAAAATGACGGTCAATAGAATTTTTAATGCTGGGAAAACTGTTTGCCACACAATATTGGTCTCGGACATTCTTAACCTTTTGTTTTATTAAGTACCAATAAATAGAAAATTTTGAATAAAACCATTTTTTTTTTACTTTCAACTTGTATTTCACCAACAGGTATATATATATATTTTTTGTAAATATGAACTTTTTTAATTGTCATACATGTAATAACAATATAACAATGTTTTAATTTTTCATGAATAAATATTGTAAACCATAACATCAAAGTTTGTAACATGCAACTTGTATTTTAAACAATAATAACTTCTTGAATTGATATTTATCTATAAATAACAGACAACTATGTAAAGTTTCCAAAACTAAGTATTTTCTCCACTAACATGCTTTGTAACCTTTTTTTTTTTTTTTACTCATATTAAATTAAATTGGCATTGAATTCAGAGGAAGGCAAACAATAAAACCCCCCATTGAAACTTGGCCAATTGTATCAAAGTGGGAAAACAATGAATTCTTCTTGAAACATTGGTACTTTAAAATCAGTTGGATTAACATAATTTTTTTTTGTCAAAATGAAAGCACTGTACTGTATATTTACAGCACCTCATAGTACACAATGTTTTTTGTAAAAACACATCCATCTTCCAATAAATCACCCTGGCTTGTGTTTTCTTCAAAATGTACTTTAATTTCCTCTGGATTATTTCATCTTGAAAATGCAACATATAGTTGTCCATGTGCAAACACAGGTTCCTTCAAAAAAATACCAACAGACTTAAAAGTTTGTCCTTGGGATTTATTGATGGTCATGGCAAATGCCATGATAATGGGAAATTGTCTCCTTTGAAGGACAAAAGGCAAACCACTCTCACTTGGAGCCAAATCAATTCTCGGTATAAGAACTGGTTCGCCTTTATAGGTACCACTCATAATTTCTGCATGTATAAAATGATCCTTTAATTCCTTCACGATTAATCTGGTCCCATTACAAAGTCCCTTTTTTGAATTATTATTTCTCAATAGCATGATAATTGCTCCTTTTTTAAGTTGCAAAACATGTGGTGGCATTCCAGAGGGAGTTAAAAAAATTATAAATTCCATACTAAAGTTTGCTTCACTCTTTTTGTCGTCAGCCAGAACAGAATCTGCACTGTAATAGTTTTTTTGGGAAGCGTTGATTCATTTTAATATTTTGTTGTTTAAATTTAAGGCATCGTAATTTTTTGATGTCAATATGACTTTGCTTGCAATGTCTGAGTAATCCTCATTATTGATGGTATTGAGGAAGATTGTTGAAATTAGTGGTTCTGTTGAAATCATTTCTGGTAGAATTTGCACTGTATCATCAGGTAAATTATTTCTTTTTGTCTGTTTTCCTTCTCCAATGTTAATGAGCCAATCATTGAATTGATTTCGCCCTTCAGATCTCATATTTACTTCTAATCTCAGGTGTGTAAATGTTTTCCACAGCTTACTTCTTTTTATACACATTTCAACTATGTCAGTCCGATTGCCATGTGGCACCACAGGTAATGTTTGCCTGAAATCTCCTCCTAACAACATCACCTTTCCACCAAATGGCAAATCATTAGCCATAACTTCTTTTAATTATCGATCAATACATTGGAGGGCATGACATGACATCATAGTTGCCTCATCTATTATAATTAATTTACTCTTGTGCAATTTTTTGGCTTGTAATGAATTTATCCGAATATCCGACACTGATGTTTCCAGAATGGGAACTGGCAGTTTAAATCCACTATGCACGGTTCTACCACCTTCTAACAAAAGTATGGCAATTCCAGTGGTTGCAAATGGCAGTGCTATTTGACCCTGTGCTCGAATGCAACTCATCAACAAATTATATAGGTACGTTTTTCCTGATCCACCAGGACCATCCAGATAGAAATAACGCTCTTTGAGCATTTCATCTTCTATTGCATTTGTGATGGCGGTAAATGCTTCCAATTGCAATACATTTAAAGTTCCAATTTTTTCTTGTGTTTTTTGGTATTCAATGTCAGTGTCATACTCATCAAAGTTAATTTCATCTATAAATCCTGGATCAGGCAGATAAAGTTGGCACAATTTAATCCATGACAAAGTAAGATTTCCTGTATTTCGATTAATGCTTTAAATTGTGCAATGGTCTCATTATAACATTGCAAGAAATCTTCACACATATGTAATTTAAATTTTTACCACAAAGTTAAGGCATCTGGTACATTGCAAAATATACAAATAAAAGCAAATTGTTCTCTCATTTGCGTTGGCATTTGACATAGTGCTGCTTCCTCAAGACATCTCTCCCATTCTGTATCATATGCTAGAAAGTTGCAGCTAACTAGAAAGTGTTATAAACTATGTCATTGACTGCGTAAATGTTCATAACTTTGTGCACCAGGAACATGTAAAAGCAGTAATCTTAAACTGAAACTTTCAATGTCTCGTCGACTGAAGGTATATATTCTTGGTATAATTTTATAATTATGTTTCTTTCGTTGTCTCCATTCACCATTTACAAATACAAAGGGCCTCATTCTATTAGCGGCCGCAGCCGTTGCGGGGCCGCAAGGACCGGCGGCAAGCTATTCGGCTATTCTATTCCCTTACGGCCGGGGGCTCCGGCAGGCTTGCGGCCGGTGCCTTGCTATCTCTTGCGGCCGGAAAATAAACAGTTAATTTGAACTCGGGTTTGGGCTGATGTGCAAGCTTGAGAGTGTGTTTCTTTTGATCCTCATGTCCCCCAATATGATCCCTAGCATTTACAGAGCTGTACAGTGCAGGCTTGAATTTATTTTTGCGTTTTTATATTTCTGAGCTTACGGCCGGTTCCAAGATATGCGGCCGGCCGTAAGAGGAGATCCTTGCGGGGCCGTATAATAGAATCGCGAGTTAACAGAACCCCCGCAAGGAATCGCAGCCTTACGGCCAATTTACGGCGGGTAATAGAATGAGGCCCATAGTGATTTGGAATGTCAATGTATAAAAATTGTCTGGCCTCAGTGTCCTGACAATTTAATTGAAACCAAGCAGTAAGCGTTGTTGCTCTATGTTCACTTTGTGCTATAGCTTTTGTTTCATTGCCGGCCTTGAAGCAAACAAATTGACTTTGTGGCAAATGGACAGCTAATCGATACACAGCATGTGACTGATCATGCATCTCAAATTTGAGAGGACGCCACATTGCTTCAGCAGCACTTACATAGCGAGCATCTAAATAAGAAGAAAGTTTGTCATGTAAAATGGGGTTGTCTTTTCTATTGTCTGCACCTTGCAAAACAACAGTTGCTGCATCATATCCTTTATACAGTATATATATATTTATACACATATTTTATGGATTTGATGGAAGTGCAAGCTTCCACATTGATATGTGCATTGTACTTCATCAGCAAATCTTTTTCAACCTCCGCTAATTTTTTGTATGCTTTATTATAAGGGTTGTTCGACATAATGTTGTCAAGCTGTTCAAAGACTATGGGTAAACATTGTCTATTTTCAGGAAGCTGCATTCGTTGTTCCACAGCTTCCATTGTATCGAGTACATATACTGTAACTGTGCAAATTTCCTTTGTTCTCCTGTTTCTGGGTGTAAATGTGAAGTCTGGTGGTATATTTGTCCTTGAACTATAAAACAATAAGCACCATGTCCTGGTACATTTTCGGCTAATGTTGCACCCGTTGAAGCAAATGAAATTGCACTGTTAAAAGAGCGAATATTTTTCTTAAAATTGGTGTAATTGGGAAATGGAGGATCACTCATGATACTTTTTAAATATTCTGGGAATGTGGGTATTTCTGGAAGTCTTACCTTTCTTTTCTTATAGCAACTAATAAACTCTCCATCAGTTGGTCGTTCTTTCTGAAAATGATAAGCCCCACAAAACTGACAAAGCACATTCATTAATCCACAATAATGAGTGTCTACTGTTAGTGCTCTAAAGAAAGGACTATCATAACCTTCGTCAATATAAATCTCATTTGAACTTTGTACATCTACATTGGTGTTATCTCTATCAACATGGGTATCAGGAGGCAAAATAGGTTCATTTGAGACAGTTTTACAGACATTTTTTTGTTTACTTTTTCTTTTCTTTGAAACTCCAGCAGACTCATTTTGTTGTTTTTTAACAATTTTTCTTTTATTTAGAAGTCTCTGTCGATCTTCTCTCTTAAACGTTGTGAAGTCTGAGGGGTCTGTGCATCTCTCCATCTCTGCTTCCTTTCCCTTGCCATTCTTCTTTTATATTCTTTCTTATCTTCTGCATTGTCTGCTATTGTAATCTGTATTTGGAAATAGAGTGTTAAGAATGACATTAATTTTATTACACATATTTTTTACCCTGTCCTATATTTCTAAAAATGCAATAGTAATCTGTCTCTATCTGTCTCTCTGGCTGCCTCTGTCTCTCTCTGGCTGTCGGCGTCTTTCTCTGGCTGTGTGCGTCTCTCTCTGGCTGTCTGCGACTCTCTGGCTGTCTTCGTCTCCCTGTCTGTGTGTGTCTCTGGGTGTCTGTTTGTCTCTGGGTGTCTGGTAGTGTGTGTGTCTTTGGGTGTGTGTCTATGGGTGTCTGTGTGTTTATGGGTGTCTGTTAGAGATGTCGCGAATATTTCGCCGGCGGACTGTTCCCGGCGAACATAGCATGTTCGCGTTCGCGGCGAACCGCGAACATATGCGATGTTCGACCCGCCCCCAATACTTTATCATTGAGCAAACTTTGACCCTGCATGTCACAGTCAGCAGACACATTCCAGCCAATCAGCAGCATACACTCCCTTCCAGAGCCTTCCATCTGAAGGACAGCAGCCATTTTGGAATCATAACTAACTTGCAGTCTTACTGAGAGGAGGGAGAGTGTAGGTGCTGCTGATTGAATAGGGAAATCAATAGCTAGGCAAGTTTATTCAGTGTCCAGTGCAGTGCTGAAGGACTCATCAGAGCTCTGCTGTAAACACAGCACCCCAAAAAGCCCTTTTTAGGGCTATAACATCATTTTTTTTCTTTGTTTTTTTCTGTATAATATAACTTCATTTGCCTGTCTCCCTGCTAGCCTCTGCTAGCAAGTGTGTGTGAGGCTCACAGCTTATACTGTGTGTGCACAACTCATACAATATAATATTGTTTACTAGTTGTCTACTTTTAAAAAACCAAAACGCTAGTGTGTGTGTCAGGCTTACAAGTACTGTGCCAAGTTCAACCAATCCAATCTATTTGGGGTACCAACAGTCCAAATTTAAAAAAACAATAATTTTATTTTCTTAAATCTAAGTGCATTTGCCTGACCGCCAATCAAAGTTCATTTGCTTGACCGCTAGCCAGTGTGTGTGTCAGGCTTACAAGTACTGTGCCAGAGAGCATGTTGTGTGCATGCTTGAGCTCCAAACAAAAGGCTTTTTAGGGTCTTAGTCCCTCAAATACAAGTTTTATTTTAACACCTTTTTGTTAATAAGCACTTTGTGCACGGTGTTGTTCATTTTTGGGAGTTTTTGTGGTTTTTTTCTTAGTTTAATTTAAGTTTTAGTTTTCTGGGGGTCAGGCTCAACTCTCTATCCCAGGAGAGTGAGCTGTCTCCTGGATACTTTGCCACACCCCTCCCTTAGCACTACACCTTCACTCCTGGAGCTTTGTTACTTTGACTTTTTTTCTTTTAAAAAGTTTATTAGGTTTTGTTGAAGTTTTGTTTGTTTGGTGTTGGGTTTTATGTTTTGGGGGAGAGAAGACAAGTAACATCTTTGTAGGCAGTGGGGGGGAAAACAATTAGAAAAGGCTTTTTTTTTTTTTTTTTTTTAACATCTGACACAGAGACACAGAGGGGTTAAAAAGCCTCTGTGTTCTCTGTGTTGTTGCAATTAGCAACACATTGCAACAGGCCATTAACCCTTCCACTGCCAAACATCATATCTCTCTCTCCCTTAGTTTTGTCTTTTTGTTTCTTTTTCACACTTATATATTTTTAAAAAGAAAACAATAGAAAATCATAAAACAAAAAATAAAAATAAATAAATACAAATAAACTAAAAAAAAAAAAGGGTCTAAACATGAGGGATAAGACCATTAAGAAGCCTCAGGGGTCAAAAGGGGGAATAATGGCCCCTGAAAATCCTAGCTGCAGCACTGCACAGCATAGGCCCCAGGCAGATAAGGCAGCCCCAGCTCCTGGTGGTTCTGCCAGCAGACCTACCCCTGTGGCTAATACCTGGTCACAGGTGGTTTCTGCTGGCCCCAGTAATACCACCGCTGGGGCTGAGGGGCAGATCACCAGGAAGCATGGGGTTAAATGTCAGATGTCTGGGGTCTACAGCATTGATATCTATCTGCGTGCTGCAGCTAATGTCATCAGCCCCTCTGTTATAGTAGCAGCCAGCAAAATGTACGGGAAAGCAGTTTTTTTTACCCGTACTCTGGCTGCTGCACACATTCTTATACAGAGAGGCATCACAGTGGGGGGATTATATGTCCCAATAGAACCCCTGGAAGGGTTGGGCACAAAAGTAACACTCTCTAATGTGCCCCCCTTCCTACCAGACTCACTCCTGCGCCCCCACCTGCTAACCCTAGGGGAAGTAAAAACACCATTTATAAAAATTCCCCTGGGGTGCAGAGAGAGAGCACTTCGTCATGTGCTCTCTTTCAAGAGGCAGGTACAAATGTGCCTGCCTCAGGGCGCAGAAAACATAGAGGGGTCTTTTGGGGTTCCATTTGAGGGGGTGCTGTACAGGATTTTTTACAGCACTACGGAGGTGCAGTGCTATCATTGCAAAGGGTTGGGGCATACACGTAGGAATTGTCCTAATGTAAAGCATCATGCCCCAGCCCCAGCAAATGGCACCTCCGTCAGTACGGCACCCATCCCCGCTGAGCCCATACCAGCGGGGACCTCAAGGGTCATAGCCCCTCCACAGAGCTCAGGCAAGGAGGCCGTTCCTCAAGCCACCACCACGGCCTCCAAACCCCCTTCTTCCCCAAAAAAGCCATCTGTGTCTGTGGTCTCCAGCAAGACTGCAGACACGGGGAAAAAGGGGAAGAATGTCACCGGTCCTCCCAGTGTCACAGCTGCATCTCCCAAGTCCCAATCTGCCCCCACCATAATTACAACAGTTAGTGTGGGGGCACAGTGTAAGCAGAGGGATAATAAGCCCTCTGCAGGGGAGGCAGCTAGTGGCAGCTCCTCTTCCAGGAGTGACGTCCCCAGGAAGAGGAAGCATAAAACCAACAGGGAGGTTGCTGATAAGTGGGAAGTGCTCTATAGTGGAGCACCTCCCTCTAAAAGCAAGAAGAGGAACAAAACATCTCCTCCTCATCCGGTGACATTGTCTGGCCCAGTTATTAAACTCAGCCAGCCGGTGCCAGACCAGGGTCTCCCAAGTGAGGCAGGGGTAGACAAGAAAGATCAGGTTCTGCCTCTGGCCTTTGAGGGGGGACCCAACAAAGCCCCTGCTGAATGGGTAGTCAGTGTCCCTGAGGTGCTGAGCTTCAAGGGCACCAGTCAGTCTCCTCCTCCAGTGTCACTCTCTAGTGACGTACCTCGGGCTTTGTTAGAGCCCCAGGCCGAGTCACTACTGGAGGGGGGGAATATAGGCATGACCCCCATTCAGGACCCCATGGATTTGTCTGTCAGGGGGGATGTGGCACAAGGGGAGTGGAAATGGGGGAGGGTGATAAAACAGGTTTTCCTGTTAACATCATGGGAGAGCCTGTTTACCCTCCTCAGCCGTCCACTGACCCTAACATCGGTGACATCCAAGCTGAGCAAGCAGCGGTGGAACTGGCAGAGGAGGCATATAAAGCCTCCAAGGCTTCCATTAAGGAAGCCATGCCAGCCACTGCTGTCCAGCCAGCTACCCCTGAATGCACTCCTGAAGCTACAGGGGTGCAGCAGCAATCCAAGGGTCCATTATTTACCTTGAAGGGTGCTAAAGGGACTCCTTCTGTATCATCTAAGAGGGGGTCCCTGAGAATAAAGCTGAGGAAACTGACTCCAGCCGGGGAGGATGGAGTAAAAGCCCTCAGCCAAGAGGAGCCCAGGGGTGACCCACTAGAAGGAACATCAGATTCTGGGTGGGTTATCCCTGTCAAGGAAATAGATCTATTCCTTGAGAGCACCCTTCATGGACAAAAGAAAAGGAAGGTGCGGCTGGCCTTGGAGAGGTGGAAGAATATGTCGTTTATTCTCCACTCTCTCCAGCAATATCTAGTGGTCAGCACTAGGGCCAAGAATTCTGGGACTGGGGAGCATCTCCGCGTCCGGAAATTCTATAAAATGTGCGTGTCCTACCAGCAGTCTCAAGGGTCTGAGGAACGCACAATTCCTGACACGCAGTAATGGCTTTGCACATCAGCACGCTAAATACCAATGGCTGTCAAGACAGTTTCCGCAGGTTCCAGGTACTCTCCTATTTATATCAGGGAGGGTACTCTGTGAGCTTCCTGCAGGAAACTCACACCACTCCAGAGGCTGAGGCCTCGTGGCAACTGGAGTGGAGAGGCAGGGTCTTCTTCAGCCACTTCACATCGGCGTCATGTGGAGTGGTGACCCTGTTCTCAGAGTCTTTTCAGCCAGAGCTGCTGCTTGTGAAAGCTGTTATCCCAGGCCGTCTAATCCACCTCCGGGTCCGAGAGCAGGGTAGCATCATTAACCTAGTTAATATATATGCCCCTGCTGGAGGGCTCGAGAGAGTGAGGTTCCTCGCCAGACTGTCCCAGTTTTTGGAGACGGTTGACGCAGATGAGTGTTTGGTACTCGGGGGTGATTTCAACTGCACCCTCGACGCTCTGGACCGGAATAGTCCAGAGCCGTACCCGCCTTCTGCGTCAGCCATGCGGGAGATCATCGCCCGCTTCTCCCTGGAGGACATCTGGCGAGAGCAGAACCCAGGGGCATCAGACGGTTTCACCTACGTCAGGGTGAGAGCCGGTCTGGTGTCCCACTCCCGGATCGACAGACTATATATATCTAGTCAGTATATGTCACGAGTCGGTTCTTGTGCCATTAGGCTGGCTCCGTTCACAGACCACAACTGTGTGTCTGTGACAGTGGCGCTAACGCCAACAGCGCCACGAGCCGCCTATTGGCACTTCAACAATGCTTTGTTGAAGGACCAGGGGCTCGTGACATTGATCCGGGAGTTTTGGACGGACTGGAGGGGTTGCAAGGGGGACTTTGCCACGTTAAAACTGTGGTGGGACGTGGGCAAGGTTCATTTGCGACTTCTGTGTCAGGAATATACCAAGGGTGCGAGTGGGCAGCGCGAAGCTGAGTTGGAGTCACTCCGGGGGGAGGTACTCCATCTGGAGCAGAGGCTGTTCACTTGTAGGGACCAATCCCTGCAGAGCGAGTATGTAGAGAGGAAGGGTGTCCTCTGTGACCTGGAACGACACCAGGCCAAGGGGGCATACGTGCGCAGCCGCTTAGGTTTTCTCAAAGATCTAGACCGCGGCTCGCGCCTCTTCTACTCACTGGAGAAAAAGGGGGGTAACAGTAGGCACATCACCTGTCTTCTAGATGAAGACGGTGCCCCTCTTACAGATCCGGAGAGTATCCGGGATAGAGCCCGGAACTTTTATAAAGATCTTTACTCTCCGGATCCCATTTCTCCAGACGCCTGCAGGGTGCTATGGGAGGGGCTCCCCACAGTCAGTGAGGGTGTAAGAGAGCGGCTTGATATACCACTATCTTTTCAAGAGCTCTCTGAAGCCCTCCGTGCCATGTCCTGTGAGAAGTCTCCAGGACTGGACGGACTGACTGTAGAGTTTTTCCAATTTTTCTGGGAGACTCTGGGACCTGATTTCCATCTTGTCCTTGGGGAAGCCCTGGAGACCGGGGAGATGCCCCTGTCTTGTCGCAGGGCAGTACTTGCCCTGCTGCCCAAAAAGGGGGATCTCCGGCTTATTAAGAACTGGCGACCGGTCTCTCTGCTCAGCACGGACTACAAGATTGTAGCTAAAGCCATCTCGCTTAGACTTGGGTCTGTGCTGGCAGAATTGGTTCACCCTGACCAGTCCTATGCGATCCCGGGCCGGACTATCTTTGATAGTATCTGTCTGGTCCGGGATCTATTGCATTATTCTCGCAGGACTGGTCTGTCACTCGCCTTTCTCTCTTTAGATCAAGAGAAGGCGTTTGACAGGGTGGACCATGGTTACCTCATAGCCACTCTGCAAGCGTACGGCTTTGGCCCACAGTTTGTGGGCTTTATAAGAACGCTGTACGCCTCTGCAGAGTGTTTACTTAAAATCAATTGGTCCCTAACAGCACCTTTGGTATTTGGACGAGGGGTGCGTCAAGGATGTCCCTTGTCTGGACAGTTATATGCACTGGCCATTGAGCCTTTCCTCTGCCTACTGAGGAAAAGGCTCACAGGGCTGGTGCTAAAAGATCCAGACATGCGGATTGTCCTTTCAGCTTATGCTGACGATGTGCTCCTCGTGGCCCAGGATCCAGTTGATCTTGAGCTGGCAAAACAGTGCCAGGAGGTATATTCAGCTGCCTCCTCCGCTCAGATCAACTGGTCCAAATGCACAGGCCTTTTAGAGGGTAATTTACAGGTGGACTCTTTGCCTCCCACGTTTCGTGACATCACGTGGGAGGCAGATGTCATTAAATATCTGGGGGTCTACCTGTCCGCTGCGGACGCTTCCGTCCCGGACAACTGGAGGGAGTTAGAGGGCAGTGTCCTCTCTCGTCTGGGACGATGGAGGGGTCTAGCAAAAATGCTTTCCCTTAGGGGGCGGACTCTAGTGGTGAATCAGCTGGTGGCTTCTCAGATCTGGCACCGGCTAATTTGTCTGAGTCCGACCCCCGAGTTTGTCACCAATATCCAGAGGAATTTGTTAGATTTCCTCTGGATGGGAAGGCATTGGGTCTCTGCAGGGGTGGCAAGTCTGCCTTTGGTGGAGGGTGGACAGGGAGTAGTTTGTGTGTGCTCCCAGTTGTCCACCTTCCGCCTTCAGTACCTGCAGAGATACCTATATGCAGATCCCTCTCCGCAGTGGTGCGCACTGGCATCCAGCTTTTATCGCCAGTTGCGCAACCTGGGGTATGACCGGCAATTATTTCTGATCAGGCCCGAGGGGTTTGGGAGAGACCTCTCTGTGTTGCCGGCATACTACCAGGAAACCCTCAAGGCCTGGAGCATGGTCTCCGTGACCAGGCAGGGCGTGCCTTTGGGGGATGAAATATTCACGGAGCCCCTGCTATTTAATCCAGCAGTGGGGGCTCCAATGTTACAGTCCCCCAGTATCATCCGCCGCCTTAGTCATGCACGGATGACCCGAGTCGGGGATCTCTTGGAATACGGGCGTTCTGATTGGGTGTCACCCCAGGAGCTTGCGCTCCGTTTGGGATATGTGACGCCCAAAGTCTCAGGGCGCTTGCTCCAGGAGATTAGGGATGCCATCTCCCCCGACTCGCGCACCTTCCTTCGCGGGGCTTTGCAGGCCGGAGTGCCACATGCACCTTTCAACACCCCTGCTCCGGCTGTTTGCATTGGACACAAGCCCCGTGTTTCCTCTCAGGCTCCTCCTGTCCCCAACCTCTCGAAGTTGAGGGACATACCCTCGGCATGCTTTCGCGGCATGCCGAGGAAGAGCTTATATTCTTTCGTGCTCCATACAGTGCACTTCCTTGCCCTCGTGACCCGTCCCGATACCATCTGGAGGCGGGTCCTACCAGCTGACGAGGGCAAGAGGCCCCGGTGGAGGGAACTTTATTCTGATTTAGTTCCACGACCCACCGGGGACTTGAGTTGGAGAGTGCTCCATGGTGCACTGAGCACGGGAGAGTACTTAGCTAAATTCACGGACTCTCCCTCCACTTGTCCATTCTGTGGCAAGGGAGAGTCCGTGTATCATATTTATTTTAGTTGCGCCAGACTGCAGCCCCTCTTGTCACTCTTGAGGGGCCTCCTCCTGCAGTTCTGGCTGCATTTCTCCCCTCACATTTTTATTTTTGGGCGCCCAGTGTCCCGGGGCAATAAGGCCAGGGACCTCCTCGTCAACCTGCTCCTGGCATTAGCCAAATTGGCTATATATAAGTCCAGGAAGCAGTGTTTGATAGGGGGGGTTCCCTTGTCACCTGAGGCCATGTTCCGGGTGCTGGTGCGCTCCCGTATCCGGGCAGAGTACCACCTGGCTTTGTCCACTGGGGGAATGGATGAGTTTGTCTCCCAGTGGGCTTTAGATGGTGTGCTCTGCTCGGTATCCCCCCATCCGGTTTCTTTATCTCTCAACCTCCTAAAATGATTTTTCTTTAGTTTACAGAACAGTTTTTCTCATGATTTTAAAATACACTGTGCCAACTTCAACCAATCCAATCTAGTTGGGGTACCAGCAGTCCACATTTTAAAAACCAATAATTTTATTTTATTAAATCTTAGTGCATTTGCCTGACCGCCAATCAAAGTTCATTTGCTTGACCGCATACCAGTGTGTGGGTCAGGCTTACAAGTACTGTGCCAAGTTCAACCAATCCAATCTAGTTCGGGTACCAGCAGTCCACATTTTAAAAACCAATAATTTTATTTTCTTAAATCTTAGTGCATTTGCCTGACCGCCAATCAAAGTTCATTTGCTTGACCGCTAGCCAGTATGTGTGTCAGGCTTACAAGTACTGTGCCATGTTCAACCAATCCAATCTAGTTCGGGTACCAGCAGTCCACATTTAAAAAGCAATAATTTTATTTTCTTAAATCTAAGTGCATTTGCCTGACCGCCAATCAAAGTTCATTTGCTTGACCGCTAGCCAGTGTGTGTGTCAGGCTTACAAGTACTGTTCCAAGTTCAACCAATCCAATCTAGTTGGGGTACCAGCAGTCCACATTTAAAAAAACCAATAATTTTATTTTCTTAAATCTAAGTGCATTTGCCTGACCGCCCAATCAAAGTTCATTTGCTTGACCGCTAGCCAGTGTGTGTGTCAGGCTTACAAGTACTGTGCCAAGTTCAACCAATCCAATCTAGTTGGGGTACCAGCAGTCCACATTTAAAAAACCAATATTTTTTTTTTCTTAAATCTAAGTGCATTTGCCTGACCGCCAATCAAAGTTCATTTGCTTGACCGCTAGCCAGTGTGTGTGTCAGGCTTAGAAGTACTGTGCCAAGTTCAACCAATCCAATCTAGTTCGGGTACCAACAGTCCACATTTAAAAACCCAATAATTTTATTTTCTTAAATCTAAGTGCATTTTCCTGACCGCCAATCAAAGTTCATTTGCTTGACCGCTAGCCAGTGTGTGTCAGGCTTAAAAGGAATGTGCAAGAGAGCATGTTGTGTGGATGCTTGAGCTCCAAACAAAAGGCTTTTTAGGGTCTTAGTCCCTCAAATACTAGTTTTATTTTAACACCTTTCTGTTAATAAGCACTTTGTGCACGGTGTTGTTCATTTTTGGGAGTTTTTGTGGTTTTTTTCTTAGTTTAATTTAAGTTTTAGTTTTCTGGGGGTCAGGCTCAACTCTCTATCCCAGGAGAGTGAGCTGTCTCCTGGATACTTTGCCACACCCCCTCCCTTAGCACTTTACCTTCACTCCTGAAACTTTTTTTTACTTTGACTTTTTTTTTTAAAGTTTTTCAGGTTTTGTTAAAGTTTTGTTTGTTTGGTGTTGGGTTTTATGTTTTGGGGGGAGAGAAGACAAGTAACATCTTTGTAGGCAGTGGAAGGGGGGGAAACAATTTGAAGTTTTGTTTAAAAGGCTTTTTTAACATCTGACACAGAGACACAGAGGGGTTAAAAAGCCTCTGTGTTCTCTGTGTTGTTGCAATTAGTAACACCTTGCAACATGCCATTAACCCTTCCACTGCCAAACATCATCTCTCTCTCTCCCTTAGTTTTTGTCTCCCTTAGTTTTGTCTTTTTGTTTCTTTTTCACACTTTTATATTTTTAAAAAAAAAAGAAAACAGTAGAAAATCATAAAACAAAAAATAAAACAAATAAACTAAAAAAAAAAGGGTCTAAACATGAGGGATAAGACCACTAAGAAGCCTCAGGGGTCAAAAGGGGGGATAATGGCCCCTGAAAATCCTAGCTGCAGCACTGCACAGCATAGGCCCCAGGCAGATAAGGCAGCCCCAGCTCCTGGTGGTTCTGCCAGCAGACCTACCCCTGTGGCTAATACCTGGTCACAGGTGGTTTCTGCTGGCCCCAGTAATACCACCGCTGGGGCTGAGGGGCAGATCACTAGGAAGCATGGGGTTAAATGTCAGATGTCTGGGGTCTACAGCATTGATATCTATCTGCGTGCTGCAGCTAACGTCATCAGCCCCTCTGTTATAGTAGCAGCCAGCAAAATGTACGGGAAAGCAGTTTTCTTTACCCGTACGCTGGCTGCTGCTCACATTCTTGTACAGAGAGGCATCACAGTGGGGGGATTATATGTCCCAATAGAACCCCTGGAAGGGTTGGGCACAAAAGTAACACTCTCTAATGTGCCCCCCTTCCTACCAGACTCCCTCCTGCGCCCCCACCTGCTAACCCTAGGGGAAGTAAAAACACCATTTATTAAGATTCCCCTGGGGTGCAGAGAGAGAGCACTACGTCATGTGCTCTCTTTCAAGAGGCAGGTACAAATGTGCCTGCCTCAGGGCGCAGAAAACATTGAGGGGTCTTTTGGGGTTCCATTTGAGGGGGTGCTCTACAGGATTTTTTACAGCACTACGGAGGTGCAGTGCTATCATTGCAAGGGGTTGGGGCATACACGTAGGAATTGTCCTAATGAAAAGCATCATGCCCCAGCCCCAGCAAATGGCACCTCCGTCAGTACAGCACCCATCCCCGCTGAGCCCATAACAGCGGGGACCTCAAGGGTCATAGCCCCCCCACAGAGCTCAGGCAAGGAGGCCGTTCCTCAAGCCACCACCACGACCTCCAAACCCCCTTCTTCCCCAAAAAAGCCATCTGTGTCTGTGGTCTCCAGCAAGACTGCAGACACGGGGAAAAAGGGGAAGAATGTCACCGGTCCTCCCAGTGTCACAGCTGCATCTCCCAAGTCCCAATCTGCCCCCACCATAATTACATCAGTTAGTGTGGGGGGCACAGTGTAAGCAGAGGGATAATAAGCCCTCTGCAGGGGAGGCAGCTAGTGGCAGCTCCTCTTCCAGGAGTGACGTCCCCAGGAAGAGGAAGCATAAAACCAACAGGGAGGTTGCTGATAAGTGGGAAGTGCTCTATAGTGGAGCACCTCCCTCTAAAAGCAAGAAGAGGAACAAAACATCTCCTCCTCATCCGGTGACATTGTCTGGCCCGGTTATTAAGCTCAGCCAGCCGGTGCCAGACCACACATCTCTCTCTCCAGACCCTATAGGGGTTAATGTGGAAAAGGGTCTGGAGGAAAAGCAGGGGCAAGAGGGTCTCCCAAGTGAGGCAGGGGTAGACAAGAAAGATCAGGTTCTGCCTCTGGCCTTTGAGGGGGGTCCCAACAAAGCCCTTGCTGAATGGGTAGTCAGTGTCCCTGAGGTGCTGAGCTTCAAGGGCACCAGTCAGTCTCCTCCTCCAGTGTCACTCTCTAGTGACGTACCTCGGGCTTTGTTAGAGCCCCAGGCCGAGTCACTACTGGAGGGGGGGAATATAGGCATGACCCCCATTCAGGACACCATGGATTTGTCTGTCAGGGGGGATGTGGCACAAGGGGAAGTGGAAATGGGGGAGGGTGATAAAACAGGTTTTCCTGTTAACATCATGGGAGAACCTGTCTACCCTCCTCAGCCGTCCACTGACCCTAACATCGGTGCCATCCAAGCTGAGCAAGCAGCGGTGGAACTGGCAGAGGAGGCATATAAAGCCTCCAAGGCTTCCATTAAGGAAGCCATGCCAGCCACTGCTGTCCAGCCAGCTACCCCTGAATGCACTCCTGAAGCTACAGGGGTGCAGCAGCAATCCAAGGGGTCATTATTTACCTTGAAGGGTGCTAAAGGGACTTCTTCTGTATCATCTAAGAGGGGGTCCCTGAGAATAAAGCTGAGGAAACTGACTCCAGCCGGGGAGGATGGAGTAAAAGCCCTCAGCCAAGAGGAGCCCAGGGTTGACCCACTAGAAGGAACATCAGATTCTGGGTGGGTTATCCCTGTCAAGGAAATAGATCTTTTCCTTGAGAGCACCCTTCATGGACAAAAGAAAAGGAAGGTGCGGCTGGCCTTGGAGAGGTGGAAGAATATGTCGTTTATTCTCCACTCTCTCCAGCAATATCTAGTGGTCAGCACTAGGGCCAAGAATTCTGGGACTGCGGAGCATCTCCGCGTCCGGAAATTCTATAAAATGTGTGTGTCCTATCAGCAGTCTCAAGGGTCTGAGGAACGCACAATTCCTGACACGCAGTAATGGCTTTGCACATCAGCACGCTAAATACCAATGGCTGTCAAGACAGTTTCCGCAGGTTCCAGGTACTCTCCTATTTATATCAGGGAGGGTACTCTGTGAGCTTCCTGCAGGAAACTCACACCACTCCAGAGGCTGAGGCCTTGTGGCAACTGGAGTGGAGAGGCAGGGTCTTCTTCAGCCACTTCACATCGGCGTCATGTGGAGTGGTGACCCTGTTCTCAGAGTCTTTTCAGCCAGAGCTGCTGCTTGTGAAAGCTGTTATCCCAGGCCGTCTAATCCACCTCCGGGTCCGAGAGCAGGGTAGCATCATTAACCTAGTTAATATATATGCCCCTGCTGGAGGGCCCGAGAGAGTGAGGTTCCTCGCCAGACTGTCCCAGTTTTTGGAGACGGTTGACGCAGATGAGTGTTTGGCACTCGGGGGTGATTTCAACTGCACCCTTGACGCTCTGGACCGGAATAGTCCAGAGCCGTACCCGCCTTCTGCGTCAGCCCTGCGGGAGATCATCGCCCGCTTCTCACTGGAGGACATCTGGCGAGAGCAGAACCCAGGGGCATCAGACGGTTTCACCTACGTCAGGGTGAGAGCCGGTCTGGTGTCCCACTCCCGGATCGACAGACTATATATATCTAGTCACTATATGTCACAAGTCGGTTCTTGTGCCATTAGGCTGGCTCCGTTCACAGACCACAACTGTGTGTCTGTGACGGTGGCGCTAACGCCAACAGCGCCACGAGCCGCCTATTGGCACTTCAACAATGCTTTATTGAAGGACCAGGGGCTCGTGACATTGATCCGGGAGTTTTGGACGGACTGGAGGGGTTGCAAGGGAGACTTTGCCACGTTAAAACTGTGGTGGGATGTGGGCAAGGTTCATTTGCGACTTCTGTGTCAGGAATATACCAAGGGTGCGAGTGGGCAACGCAAAGCTGAGTTGGAGTCACTCCGGGGGGAGGTACTCCACCTGGAGCAGAGGCTGTTCACTTGTAGGGACCAATCCCTGCAGAGCGAGTATGTAGAGAGGAAGGGTGTCCTCTGTGACCTGGAATGACACCAGGCCAAGGGAGCATACGTGCGCAGCCGCTTAGGTTTTCTCAAAGATCTAGACCGCGGCTCGCGCCTCTTCTACTCACTGGAGAAAAAGGGGGGTAACAGTAGGCACATCCCCTGTCTTCTAGATGAAGACAGTGCCCCCCTTACAGATCCGGAGAGTATCCGGGATAGAGCCCGGAACTTTAATAAAGATCTTTACTCTCCGGATCCCATTTCTCCAGACGCCTGCAGGGTGCTATGGGAGGGGCTCCCCACAGTCAGTGCGGGTGTAAGAGAGCGGCTTGATACACCACTATCTTTTCAAGAGCTCTCTGAAGCCCTCCGTGCCATGTCCTGTGAGAAGTCTCCAGGACTGGACGGACTGACTGTAGAGTTTTTCCAATTTTTCTGGGAGACTCTGGGACCTGATTTCCATCTGGTCCTTGGGGAAGCCCTGGAGACCGGGGAGATGCCCCTGTCTTGTCGCAGGGCAGTACTTGCCCTGCTGCCCAAAAAGGGGGATCTCTGGCTTATTAAGAACTGGCGACCGGTCTCTCTGCTCAGCACAGACTACAAGATTGTAGCTAAAGCCATCTCGCTTAGACTTGGGTCTGTGCTGGCAGAATTGGTTCACCCTGACCAGTCCTATG
Source organism: Discoglossus pictus (assembly GCA_027410445.1). NCBI lineage: Eukaryota > Metazoa > Chordata > Amphibia > Anura > Alytidae > Discoglossus > Discoglossus pictus. The sequence continues at coordinate 67,062,594 of CM050170.1, forward strand.
CGATCCCGGGCCGGACTATCTTTGATAGTATCTTTCTGGTCCGGGATCTATTGCATTATTCTCGCAGGACTGGTCTGTCACTCGCCTTTCTCTCTTTAGATCAAGAGAAGGCGTTTGACAGGGTGGACCATGGTTACCTCATAGCCACTCTGCAAGCGTACGGCTTTGGCCCACAGTTTGTGGGCTTTATAAGAACGCTGTACGCCTCTGCAGAGTGTTTACTTAAAATCAATTGGTCCCTAACAGCACCTTTGGTATTTGGACGAGGGGTGCGTCAAGGATGTCCCTTGTCTGGACAGTTATATGCACTGGCCATCGAGCCTTTCCTCTGCCTACTGAGGAAAAGGCTCACAGGGCTGGTGCTAAAAGATCCAGACATGCGGATTGTCCTTTCAGCTTATGCTGACGATGTGCACCTCGTGGCCCAGGATCCAGTTGATCTTGAGCTGGCAAAACAGTGCCAGGAGGTATATTCAGCTGCCTCCTCCGCTCAGATCAACTGGTCCAAATGCACAGGCCTTTTAGAGGGTAATTTACAGGTAGACTCTTTGCCTCCCACGTTTCGTGATATCAAGTGGGAGGCAGATGTCATTAAATATCTGGGGGTCTACCTGTCCGCTGCGGACGCTTCCGTCCCAGACAACTGGAGGGAGTTAGAGGGCAGTGTCCTCTCTCGTCTGGGACGATGGAGGGGTCTAGCAAAAATGCTTTCCCTTAGGGGGCGGACTCTAGTGGTGAATCAGCTGGTGGCTTCTCAGATCTGGCACCGGCTGATTTGTCTGAGTCCGACCCCCGAGTTTGTCACCAATATCCAGAGAAATTTGTTAGATTTCCTCTGGATGGGAAGGCATTGGGTCTCTGCAGGGGTGGCAAGTCTGCCTTTGGTGGAGGGTGGACAGGGAGTAGTTTGTGTGTGCTCCCAGTTGTCCACCTTCCGCCTTCAGTACCTGCAGAGATACCTATATGCAGATCCCTCTCCGCAGTGGTGCGCACTGGCATCCAGCTTTTATCGCCAGTTGCGCAACCTGGGGTATGACCGGCAATTATTTCTGATCAGGCCCGAGGGGTTTGGGAGAGACCTCTCTGTGTTGCCGGCATACTACCAGGAAACCCTCAAGGCCTGGAGCATGGTCTCCGTGACCAGGCAGGGCGTGCCTTTGGGGGATGAAATATTCACGGAGCCCCTGCTATTTAATGCAGCAGTGGGGGCTCCAATGTTACAGTCCCCCAGTATCATCCGCCGCCTTAGTCATGCACGGATGACCCGAGTCGGGGATCTCCTGGAATACGGGCGTTCTGATTGGGTGTCACCCCAGGAGCTTGCGCTCCGTTTGGGATATGTGACGCCCAAAGTCTCAGGGCGCTTGCTCCAGGAGATTAGAGATGCCATCTCCCCCGACTCGCGCACCTTCCTTCGCGGGGCTTTGCAGGCCGGAGTGCCACATGCACCTTTCAACACCCCTTCTCCGGCTGTTTGCATTGGACACAAGCCCCGTGTTTCCCCTCAGGCTCCTCCTGTCCCCAACCTCTCGAGGTTGAGGGACATACCCTCGGCATGCTTTCGCGGCATGCCGAGGAAGAGCTTATATTCTCTCGTGCTCCATACAGTGCACTTCCTTGCCCTCGTGACCCGTCCCGATACCATCTGGAGGCGGGTCCTACCAGCTGACGAGGGCAAGAGGCCCCGGTGGAGGGAACTTTATTCTGATTTAGTTCCAAGACTTGGACTTGGGACTTGAGTTGGAGAGTGCTCCATGGTGCACTGAGCACGGGAGAGTACTTAGCTAAATTCACGGACTCTCCCTCCACTTGTCCTTTCTGTGGCAAGGGAGAGTCCGTGTATCATATTTATTTTAGTTGCGCCAGACTGCAGCCCCTCTTGTCACTCTTGAGGGGCCTCCTCCTGCAGTTCTGGCTGCATTTCTCCCCTCACATTTTTATTTTTGGGCACCCAGTGTCCCGGGGCAATAAGGCCAGGGACGTCCTCGTCAACCTGCTCCTGGCATTAGCCAAATTGGCTATATATAAGTCCAGGAAGCAGTGTTTGATAGGGGGGGTTCCCTTGTCACCTGAGGCCATGTTCCGGGTGCTGGTGCGCTCCCGTATCCGGGCAGAGTACCACCTGGCTTTGTCCACTGGGGGAATGGATGAGTTTGTCTCCCAGTGGGCTGTAGATGGTGTGCTCTGCTCGGTATCCCCCCATCCGGTTTCTGTTTCTCTTCACCTCCAAAAATGATTTTTATTTAGTTTACAGAAAATGTTTTCTCATAATTTTAAAATACACTGTGCCAAGTTCAACCAATCCAATCTAGTTCGGGTACCAACAGTCCACATTTAAAAACCCAATAATTTTATTTTCTTAAATCTAAGTGCATTTTCCTGACCGCCAATCAAAGTTCATTTGCTTGACCGCTAGCCAGTGTGTGTCAGGCTTAAAAGGAATGTGCAAGAGAGCATGTTGTGTGGATGCTTGAGCTCCAAACAAAAGGCTTTTTAGGGTCTTAGTCCCTCAAATACAAGTTTTATTTTAACACCTTTCTGTTAATAAGCACTTTGTGCACGGTGTTGTTCATTTTTGGGAGTTTTTGTGGTTTTTTTCTTAGTTTAATTTAAGTTTTAGTTTTCTGGGGGTCAGGCTCAACTCTCTATCCCAGGAGAGTGAGCTGTCTCCTGGATACTTTGCCACACCCCCTCCCTTAGCACTTTACCTTCACTCCTGAAACTTTTTTTTACTTTGACTTTTTTTTAAAAAGTTTTTCAGGTTTTGTTAAAGTTTTGTTTGTTTGGTGTTGGGTTTTATGTTTTGGGGGGAGAGAAGACAAGTAACATCTTTGTAGGCAGTGGGGGGGGGGAAACAATTTGAAGTTTTGTTTAAAAGGCTTTTTTAACATCTGACACAGAGACACAGAGGGGTTAAAAAGCCTCTGTGTTCTCTGTGTTGTTGCAATTAGTAACACCTTGCAACATGCCATTAACCCTTCCACTGCCAAACATCATCTCTCTCTCTCCCTTAGTTTTTGTCTCCCTTAGTTTTGTCTTTTTGTTTCTTTTTCACACTTTTATATTTTAAAAAAAAAAGAAAACAGTAGAAAATCATAAAACAAAAAATAAAACAAATAAACTAAAAAAAAAAGGGTCTAAACATGAGGGATAAGACCACTAAGAAGCCTCAGGGGTCAAAAGGGGGGATAATGGCCCCTGAAAATCCTAGCTGCAGCACTGCACAGCATAGGCCCCAGG
>CM050170.1:67065933-67095962 GCA_027410445.1 Discoglossus pictus
TGATCCCCTTATCCATTTTTACCACCTTTATCATCTACACCCTATCCTGCCACTCTCCCAGCCTGGCCACACCTCTAGCGGACACCCCACTTAATTGATCCCCTTAACCATTCTTACCACCTTTATCATCTACACCCTATCTGCCACTCTCCCAGCCTGGCCACACCTCTAGCGACACCCCACTTAATTGATCCCCTTATCCATTCTAACCACCTGTATCATCTACACCTTATCTGTCACTCTCGCACCTTGCCCACACTTCTAGCGTCTTCCCCACTTAACTGACCCCCTTATCCGTTCTTACCACCTGTATCATCTACACCCTATCTGCCACTCTCCCAGCCTGGCCCCACCTTGAGCGGACACCCCACTTAATTGATCCCCTTATCCATTCTTACCACCCGTATCATCTACACCTTATCTGTCACTCTCGCACCTTGCCCACACTTCTAGCGTCTTCCCCACTTAACTGATCCCCTTATCCGTTCTTACCACCTGTATCATCTACACCCTATCTGCCACTCTTCCACCTTGCCTGCACCTCTAGCAGCCACGCCACTTAATTGATCCCCTTATCCATTCTTACCACCTATGTCATCTACACCCTATCTGCCACTCTCCCAGCCTGGCCACACCACTTAATTGATCCCCTTATCCATTCTTACCACCCGTATCATCTACACCCTATCTGCCACCCTCCCCTCCCCTCTAGCGGCCTCCCCACTTAATTGATCCCCTTCTCCATGACAACTCTCTCCACGCCCCCCATTAACTAACTTTCACCTATCATTCTGGAACCACCCCCACACTGACTGGATGACGACACATTTATTAACTAACTATTAACGATGCTGAGTAGTTGAGGCCAGGGGAGGAGTCTGAGTGGAAGGGAGGGTCCTGAGTAGTTGAGGCTAGGCGAGGAGTCTGAGTGGCAGGCAGCATCCAGAGTAGTTGAGGCCAGGGGGAGGAGACAACATGGCAGAGAGGTTTCTGAGCAGGTGAGGTTGGAGATGGAGTGGCAGGGAGGTGCTGAGTAGTTGAGGCCAGGGTAGGTGACTGAATGGCAAGGAGGGTCCTGAGTAGTTGAGGTCAGGGGAGGAGACAACATGGCAGAGAGGTTTCTGAGTAGGTGAGGCTAGAGGGCAGAGACAGAGTGGCTGGAAGGGGGTTGCTGTGTAGTTGAGTCCAGGGGAGGAGTCTGAGTGGCAGGGAGTGTCCAGAGTAGTTGAGGCCAGGGGGAGGAGACAACATGGTAGAGAGGTTTCTGAGCAGGTGAGGTTGGAGATGGAGTGGCAGGGAGGTGCTGAGTAGTTGAGTCCATGGGAGGAGTCTGAGTGGCAGGGAGTGTCCAGAGTAGTTGAGGCCAGGGGGAGGAGACAACATGGCAGAGAGGTTTCTGAATAGGTAAGGCCAGGGGAGGAGACTGAGTTGCAGGAAGGGTTCTGAGTAGGTGAGGCTAGAATGGAAGGTGAAAGTGGAGTGGGAGGAATCAGTTGGTGGAAGTAAAAGGTGGAGCCAGGTTAATAAAAAAAAGGAGATGGTTGTTAAAAGTCACCTTCCCAACATCAAACCACTTCTTTTTTTTCCAACTGATCCCCTGAAAGCTCCACTTGCCATGACCCCACTTTCTCCTCATAACTGCCCTGCTATCTTTAACTCATTCTATCAACCTCCCCACTTAATTGATCCCCTTATCCATTTTTACAACCTTTATCATCTACACCCTATCTGCCACTCTCCCAGCCTGGCCACACCTCTAGCGGACACCCCACTTAATTGATCCCCTTATCCATTCTAACCACCCGTATCATCTACACCTTATCTGTCACTCTCGCACCTTGCCCACACTTCTAGCGTCTTCCCCACTTAACTGACCCCCTTATCCGTTCTTACCACCTGTATCATCTACACCCTATCTGCCACTCTCCCAGCCTGGCCCCACCTTGAGCGGACACCCCACTTAATTGATCCCCTTATCCATTCTTACCACCCGTATCATCTACACCTTATCTGTCACTCTCGCACCTTGCCCACACTTCTAGCGTCTTCCCCACTTAACTGATCCCCTTATCCGTTCTTACCACCTGTATCATCTACACCCTATCTGCCACTCTTCCACCTTGCCTGCACCTCTAGCAGCCACGCCACTTAATTGATCCCCTTATCCATTCTTACCACCTATGTCATCTACACCCTATCTGCCACTCTCCCAGCCTGGCCACACCACTTAATTGATCCCCTTATCCATTCTTACCACCCGTATCATCTACACCCTATCTGCCACCCTCCCCTCCCCTCTAGCGGCCTCCCCACTTAATTGATCCCCTTCTCCATGACAACTCTCTCCACGCCCCCCATTAACTAACTTTCACCTATCATTCTGGAACCACCCCCACACTGACTGGATGACGACACATTTATTAACTAACTATTAACGATGCTGAGTAGTTGAGGCCAGGGGAGGAGTCTGAGTGGAAGGGAGGGTTCTGAGTAGTTGAGGCCAGGGGAGGAGTCTGAGTGGCAGGCAGCATCCAGAGTAGTTGAGGCCAGGGGGAGGAGACAACATGGCAGAGAGGTTTCTGAGCAGGTGAGGTTGGAGATGGAGTGGCAGGGAGGTGCTGAGTAGTTGAGGCCAGGGGAGGAGTCTGAGTGGAAGGGAGGGTCCTGAGTAGTTGAGGTCAGGGGAGGAGACAACATGGCAGAGAGGTTTCTGAGTAGGTGAGGCTAGAGGGCAGAGACAGAGTGGCTGGAAGGGGGTTGCTGTGTAGTTGAGTCCAGGGGAGGAGTCTGAGTGGCAGGGAGTGTCCAGAGTAGTTGAGGCCAGGGGGAGGAGACAACATGGTAGAGAGGTTTCTGAGCAGGTGAGGTTGGAGATGGAGTGGCAGGGAGGTGCTGAGTAGTTGAGTCCATGGGAGGAGTCTGAGTGGCAGGGAGTGTCCAGAGTAGTTGAGGCCAGGGGGAGGAGACAACATGGCAGAGAGGTTTCTGAATAGGTAAGGCCAGGGGAGGAGACTGAGTTGCAGGAAGGGTTCTGAGTAGGTGAGGCTAGAATGGAAGGTGAAAGTGGAGTGGGAGGAATCAGTTGGTGGAAGTAAAAGGTGGAGCCAGGTTAATAAAAAAAAGGAGATGGTTGTTAAAAGTCACCTTCCCAACATCAAACCACTTCTTTTTTTTCCAACTGATCCCCTGAAAGCTCCACTTGCCATGACCCCACTTTCTCCTCATAACTGCCCTGCTATCTTTAACTCATTCTATCAACCTCCCCACTTAATTGATCCCCTTATCCATTTTTACAACCTTTATCATCTACACCCTATCTGCCACTCTCCCAGCCTGGCCACACCTCTAGCGGACACCCCACTTAATTGATCCCCTTAACCATTCTTACCACCTTTATCATCTACACCCCATCTGCCACTCTCCCAGCCTGGCCACACCTCTAGCGGACACCCCACTTAATTGATCCCCTTATCCATTCTAACCACCTGTATCATCTACACCTTATCTGTCACTCTCGCACCTTGCCCACACTTCTAGCGTCTTCCCCACTTAACTGACCCCCTTATCCGTTCTTACCACCTGTATCATCTATACCCTATCTGCCACTCTCCCAGCCTGGCCCCACCTTGAGCGGACACCCCACTTAATTGATCCCCTTATCCATTCTTACCACCCGTATCATCTACACCTTATCTGTCACTCTCGCACCTTGCCCACACTTCTAGCGTCTTCCCCACTTAACTGATCCCCTTATCCGTTCTTACCACCTTTATCATCTACACCCTATCTGCCACTCTTCCACCTTGCCTGCACCTCTAGCAGCCACGCCACTTAATTGATCCCCTTATCCATTCTTACCACCTATGTCATCTACACCCTATCTGCCACTCTCCCAGCCTGGCCACACCACTTAATTGATCCCCTTATCCATTCTTACCACCCGTATCATCTACACCCTATCTGCCACCCTCCCCTCCCCTCTAGCAGCCTCCCCACTTAATTGATCCCCTTCTCCATGCTGGGGCAGCGGTTCAAATCCCGCAAGCACCTTTCTCTCCTGGGAAAAGTGCATGGGTCCTGTAGTCTCATATGTATATGTGCGACAAAAATGTCCCCCTCCCTACTGACATATATAAATTAGTTGCCACAAAGTTCACCTCACTACACTGCACAATCCTGTCCCTATCCTTCCTACTGGGAGACTAGTGTTGTGTGACAGAGGTGAGGAGGAGGGAGGAGTCTGTATAGTTGAGGCCAGGGTAGGTGACTGAATGGCAAGGAGGGTCCTGAGTAGTTGGTGAGGCTAGAATGGAAGGTGAAAGTGGAGTGGGAGGGATCAGTTGGTGGAAGTAAAAGGTGGAGCCAGGTTAATAAAAAAAAGGAGATGGTTGTTAAAAGTCACCTTCCCAACATCAAACCACTTCTTTTTTTTCCAACTGATCCCCTGAAAGCTCCACTTGCCATGACCCCACTTTCTCCTCATAACTGCCCTGCTATCTTTAACTCATTCTATCAACCTCCCCACTTAATTGATCCCCTTATCCATTTTTACCACCTTTATCATCTACACCCTATCTGCCACTCTCCCAGCCTGGCCACACCTCTAGCGGACACCCCACTTAATTGATCCCCTTATCCATTCTAACCACCTGTATCATCTACACCTTATCTGTCACTCTCGCACCTTGCCCACACTTCTAGCGTCTTCCCCACTTAACTGACCCCCTTATCCGTTCTTACCACCTGTATCATCTACACCCTATCTGCCACTCTCCCAGCCTGGCCCCACCTTGAGCGGACACCCCACTTAATTGATCCCCTTATCCATTCTTACCACCCGTATCATCTACACCTTATCTGTCACTCTCGCACCTTGCCCACACTTCTAGCGTCTTCCCCACTTAACTGATCCCCTTATCCGTTCTTACCACCTGTATCATCTACACCCTATCTGCCACTCTTCCACCTTGCCTGCACCTCTAGCAGCCACGCCACTTAATTGATCCCCTTATCCATTCTTACCACCTATGTCATCTACACCCTATCTGCCACTCTCCCAGCCTGGCCACACCACTTAATTGATCCCCTTATCCATTCTTACCACCCGTATCATCTACACCCTATCTGCCACCCTCCCCTCCCCTCTAGCGGCCTCCCCACTTAATTGATCCCCTTCTCCATGACAACTCTCTCCACGCCCCCCATTAACTAACTTTCACCTATCATTCTGGAACCACCCCCACACTGACTGGATGACGACACATTTATTAACTAACTATTAACGATGCTGAGTAGTTGAGGCCAGGGGAGGAGTTTGAGTGGAAGGGAGGGTTCTGAGTAGTTGAGGCCAGGGGAGGAGTCTGAGTGGCAGGCAGCATCCAGAGTAGTTGAGGCCAGGGGGAGGAGACAACATGGCAGAGAGGTTTCTGAGCAGGTGAGGTTGGAGATGGAGTGGCAGGGAGGTGCTGAGTAGTTGAGGCCAGGGGAGGAGTCTGAGTGGAAGGGAGGGTCCTGAGTAGTTGAGGTCAGGGGAGGAGACAACATGGCAGAGAGGTTTCTGAGTAGGTGAGGCTAGAGGGCAGAGACAGAGTAGCTGGAAGTGGGTTGCTGTGTAGTTGAGTCCAGGGGAGGAGTCTGAGTGGCAGGGAGTGTCCAGAGTAGTTGAGGCCAGGGGGAGGAGACAACATGGTAGAGAGGTTTCTGAGCAGGTGAGGTTGGAGATGGAGTGGCAGGGAGGTGCTGAGTAGTTGAGTCCATGGGAGGAGTCTGAGTGGCAGGGAGTGTCCAGAGTAGTTGAGGCCAGGGGGAGGAGACAACATGGCAGAGAGGTTTCTGAATAGGTAAGGCCAGGGGAGGAGACTGAGTTGCAGGAAGGGTTCTGAGTAGGTGAGGCTAGAATGGAAGGTGAAAGTGGAGTGGGAGGAATCAGTTGGTGGAAGTAAAAGGTGGAGCCAGGTTAATAAAAAAAAGGAGATGGTTGTTAAAAGTCACCTTCCCAACATCAAACCACTTCTTTTTTTTTCAACTGATCCCCTGAAAGCTCCACTTGCCATGACCCCACTTTCTCCTCATAACTGCCCTGCTATCTTTAACTCATTCTATCAACCTCCCCACTTAATTGATCCCCTTATCCATTTTTACAACCTTTATCATCTACACCCTATCTGCCACTCTCCCAGCCTGGCCACACCTCTAGCGGACACCCCACTTAATTGATCCCCTTAACCATTCTTACCACCTTTATCATCTACACCCTATCTGCCACTCTCCCAGCCTGGCCACACCTCTAGCGGACACCCCACTTAATTGATCCCCTTATCCATTCTAACCACCTGTATCATCTACACCTTATCTGTCACTCTCGCACCTTGCCCACACTTCTAGCGTCTTCCCCACTTAACTGACCCCCTTATCCGTTCTTACCACCTGTATCATCTACACCCTATCTGCCACTCTCCCAGCCTGGCCCCACCTTGAGCGGACACCCCACTTAATTGATCCCCTTATCCATTCTTACCACCCGTATCATCTACACCTTATCTGTCACTCTCGCACCTTGCCCACACTTCTAGCGTCTTCCCCACTTAACTGATCCCCTTATCCGTTCTTACCACCTGTATCATCTACACCCTATCTGCCACTCTTCCACCTTGCCTGCACCTCTAGCAGCCACGCCACTTAATTGATCCCCTTATCCATTCTTACCACCTATGTCATCTACACCCTATCTGCCACTCTCCCAGCCTGGCCACACCACTTAATTGATCCCCTTATCCATTCTTACCACCCGTATCATCTACACCCTATCTGCCACCCTCCCCTCCCCTCTAGCAGCCTCCCCACTTAATTGATCCCCTTCTCCATGCTGGGGCGGCGGTTCAAATCCCGCAAGCACCTTTCTCTCCTGGGAAAAGTGCATGGGTCCTGTAGTCTCATATGTATATGTGCGACAAAAATGTCCCCCTCCCTACTGACATATATAAATTAGTTGCCACAAAGTTCACCTCACTACACTGCACAATCCTGTCCCTATCCTTCCTACTGGGAGACTAGAGTTGTGTGACAGAGGTGAGGAGGAGGGAGGAGTCTGTATAGTTGAGGCCAGGGTAGGTGACTGAATGGCAAGGAGGGTCCTGAGTAGTTGGTGAGGCTAGAATGGAAGGTGAAAGTGGTGTGGGAGGGATCAGTTGGTGGAAGTAAAAGGTGGAGCCAGGTTAATAAAAAAAAGGAGATGGTTGTTAAAAGTCACCTTCCCAACATCAAACCACTTCTTTTTTTTCCAACTGATCCCCTGAAAGCTCCACTTGCCATGACCCCACTTTCTCCTCATAACTGCCCTGCTATCTTTAACTCATTCTATCAACCTCCCCACTTAATTGATCCCCTTATCCATTTTTACCACCTTTATCATCTACACCCTATCTGTCACTCTCGCACCTTGCCCACACTTCTAGCGTCTTCCCCACTTAACTGACCCCCTTATCCGTTCTTACCACCTGTATCATCTACACCCTATGTGCCACTCCCCACCTTGAGCGGACACCCCACTTAATTGATCCCCTTATCCATTCTTACCACCCGTATCATCTACACCTTATCTGTCACTCTCGCACCTTGCCCACACTTCTAGCGTCTTCCCCACTTAACTGATCCCCTTATCCGTTCTTACCACCTGTATCATCTACACCCTATCTGCCACTCTTCCACCTTGCCTGCACCTCTAGCAGCCACGCCACTTAATTGATCCCCTTATCCATTCTTACCACCTATGTCATCTACACCCTATCTGCCACTCTCCCAGCCTGGCCACACCACTTAATTGATCCCCTTATCCATTCTTACCACCCGTATCATCTACACCCTATCTGCCACCCTACCCTCCCCTCTAGCGGCCTCCCCACTTAATAGATCCCCTTCTCCATGACAACTCTCTCCACGCCCCCCATTAACTAACTTTCACCTATCATTCTGGAACCACCCCCACACTGACTGGATGACGACACATTTATTAACTAACTATTAACGATGCTTCGAGAAACCACTTACCTTTGACTCCAAGATTTCCACCTCACGACTTCCAGCAGATCGGGATTCGAACCGGCAACCCTGCAGTTGCAAAGCGAGAGCTCTAACCACTGCACCGCAGTGACTACAGATGGAGGGGACCTGGCAAAAATAATTCTTGACTTATCCACAGATCTGCAAGAAGCATGGGAGAATTAAGCGCACCATTTATTGGTTTCTGAGTAGGTGAGGCTAGAGGGCGCAGACAGAGTGGCAGAGAGGTTTCTGGGTAGGGGAGGCTAGAGGGCGCAGACAGAGTGCCAGGGAGGTGCTGAGTAGTTGAGGCCAGGGGAGGAGTCTGAGTGGAAGGGAGGGTTCTGAGTAGTTGAGGCCAGGGGAGGAGTCTGAGTGGCAGGCAGCGTCCAGAGTAGTTGAGGGCAGGGGGAGGAGACAACATGGCAGAGAGGTTTCTGAGCAGGTGAGGTTGGAGATGGAGTGGCAGGGAGGTGCTGAGTAGTTGAGGCCAGGGGAGGAGTCTGAGTGGAAGGGAGGGTCCTGAGTAGTTGAGGTCAGGGGAGGAGACAACATGGCAGAGAGGTTTCTGAGTAGGTGAGGCTAGAGGGCAGAGACAGAGTGGCTGGAAGGGGGTTGCTGTGTAGTTGAGTCCAGGGGAGGAGTCTGAGTGGCAGGGAGTGTCCAGAGTAGTTGAGGCCAGGGGGAGGAGACAACATGGTAGAGGGGTTTCTGAGCAGGTGAGGTTGGAGATGGAGTGGCAGGGAGGTGCTGAGTAGTTGAGTCCATGGGAGGAGTCTGAGTGGCAGGGAGTGTCCAGAGTAGTTGAGGCCAGGGGGAGGAGACAACATGGCAGAGAGGTTTCTGAATAGGTAAGGCCAGGGGAGGAGACTGAGTTGCAGGAAGGGTTCTGAGTAGGTGAGGCTAGAATGGAAGGTGAAAGTGGAGTGGGAGGGATCAGTTGGTGGAAGTAAAAGGTGGAGCCAGGTTAATAAAAAAAAGGAGATGGTTGTTAAAAGTCACCTTTCCAACATCAAACCACTTCTTTTTTTTTCCAACTGATCCCCTGAAAGCTCCACTTGCCATGACCCCACTTTCTCCTCATAACTGCCCTGCTATCTTTAACTCATTCTATCAACCTCCCCACTTAATTGATCCCCTTATCCATTTTTACCACCTTTATCATCTACACCCTATCTGCCACTCTCCCAGCCTGGCCACACCTCTAGCGTACACCCCACTTAATTGATCCCCTTAACCATTCTTACCACCTTTATCATCTACACCCTATCTGCCACTCTCCCAGCCTGGCCACACCTCTAGCGGACACCCCACTTAATTGATCCCCTTATCCATTCTAACCACCTGTATCATCTACACCTTATCTGTCACTCTCGCACCTTGCCCACACTTCTAGCGTCTTCCCCACTTAACTGACCCCCTTATCCGTTCTTACCACCTGTATCATCTACACCCTATCTGCCACTCTCCCAGCCTGGCCCCACCTTGAGCGGACACCCCACTTAATTGATCCCCTTATCCATTCTTACCACCCGTATCATCTACACCTTATCTGTCACTCTCGCACCTTGCCCACACTTCTAGCGTCTTCCCCACTTAACTGATCCCCTTATCCGTTCTTACCACCTGTATCATCTACACCCTATCTGCCACTCTTCCACCTTGCCTGCACCTCTAGCAGCCACGCCACTTAATTGATCCCCTTATCCATTCTTACCACCTATGTCATCTACACCCTATCTGCCACTCTCCCAGCTTGGCCACACCACTTAATTGATCCCCTTATCCATTCTTACCACCCGTATCATCTACACCCTATCTGCCACCCTCCCCTCCCCTCTAGCGGCCTCCCCACTTAATTGATCCCCTTCTCCATGACAACTCTCTCCACGCCCCCCATTAACTAACTTTCACCTATCATTCTGGAACCACCCCCACACTGACTGGATGACGACACATTTATTAACTAACTATTAACGATGCTTCGAGAAATCACTTACCTTTGACTCCAAGATTTCCACCTCACGACTTCCAGCAGATCGGGATTCGAACCGGCAACCCTGCAGTTGCAAAGCGAGAGCTCTAACCACTGCACCGCAGTGACTACAGATGGAGGGGACCTGGCAAAAAGAATTCTTGACTTATCCACAGATCTGCAAGAAGCATGGGAGAATTAAGCGCACCATTTATTGTTCTATAAATACATAAAAAAACGCCAGCCGAAACGAGATTTCACAGGGAATCGACCTGCAGAAACTGACGCTTCAAGAAGGCAGCTCTAACCGCTAGCTCAAACTAATCGCATCTAGTAGCATGCCGACAAACACGACACTTGTCCTACCGCAACCCTGCAGCTGCAAAGCGACAGCTCTGGGTGACAGCGCAGAAAAAGGGCAGCACACTGCGTGAAAGATATTTGTCAAAGACAGATATGTAAAAACAGGTCACATGCCTCCTCTTTCCCATGAACTACCGTATTCAGGATTGCTGTTAACTGGGGAGTAACTCATAAGTTTAGTTTGGTGCAGGCCATGCTTATGGCTAGATAGTTAAAAGTTATTGACTAACTTTTAACTATCCTTCGAGAAACAACCACCAAGCAAAACACTTACCTTTAACTCCAGGATTTCCACCTCACGACTTCCAGCAGATCGGGATTCGAACCGGCAACCCTGCAGTTGCAAAGCGAGAGCTCTAACCACTGCACCGCAGTGACTACAGATGGAGGGGACCTGGCCAAAAGAATTCTTGACTTATCCACAGATCTGCAAGAAGCATGGGAGAATTAAGCGCACCATTTATTGTTCTATAAATACATAAAAAAACGCCAGCCGAAACGAGATTTCACAGGGAATCGACCTGCAGAAACTGACGCTTCAAGAAGGCAGCTCTAACCGCTAGCTCAAACTAATCGCATCTAGTAGCATGCCGACAAACACGACACTTGTCCAACCGCAACCCTGCAGCTGCAAAGCGACAGCTCTGGGTGACAGCGCAGAAAAAGGGCAGCACACTGCGTGAAAGATATTTGTCAAAGACAGATATGTAAAAACAGGTCACATGCCTCATCTTTCCCATGAACTACCGTATTCAGGATTGCTGTTAACTGGGGAGTAACACATAAGTTTAGTTTGGTGCAGGCCATGCTTATGGCTAGATAGTTAAAAGTTATTGACTAACTTTTAACTATCCTTCGAGAAAAACACCCACTAACAACACCCAAGCAAAACACTTACCTTTGACTCCAGGATTTCCACCTCACAACTTTCAGCAGATCGGGATTCGAACCGGCAACCCTGCATTTGCAAAGCGAGAGCTCTAACCACTGCACCGCAGTGACTACAGATGGAGGGGACCTGGCAAAAAGAATTCTTGACTTATCCACAGATCTGCAAGAAGCATGGGAGAATTAAGAGCACCATTTATTGGTCTATAAATACATTAAAAAACGCCAGCCGAAACGAGACTTCACAGGGAATCGACCTGCAGAAACTGACGCTTCAAGAAGGCAGCTCTAACCGCTAGCTCAAACTAATCGCATCTAGTAGCATGCCGACAAACACGACACTTGTCCTACCGCAACCCTGCAGCTGCAGAGCGACAGCTCTGGTTGACAGCGCAGAAAAAGGGCAGCACACTGCGTGAAAGATATTTGTCAAAGACAGATATGTAAAAATAGGTCACATGCCTCCTCTTTCCCATGAACTACCGCATTCAGGATTGCTGTTAACTGGGGAGTAACTTATAAGTTTAGTTCGGTGCAGGCCATGCTTATGGCTAGCAGCTGTGGCCCAGTGGTTAGCAGCATCGACCAGCAAGTGCTGGGGCGGCGGTTCAAATCCCGCAAGCACCTTTCTCTCCTGGGAAAAGTGCATGGGTCCTGTAGTCTCATATGTATATGTGCCACAAAAATGTCCCTCTCCCTACTGACATATATAAATTAGTTGCCACAAAGTTCACCTCACTACACTGCACAATCCTGTCCCTATCCTTCCTACTGGGAGACTAGTGTTGTGTGACAGAGGTGAGGAGGAGGGAGGAGTCTGTATAGTTGAGGCCAGGTAGGTGACTGAATGGCAAGGAGGGTCCTGAGTAGTTGAGGCAACCGAGTGCCAAGGAGCTTCTGAGTAGTTGAGGCCAGGGGGTGGAGACAACATGGCAGAGAGGTTTCTGAGTAGGTGAGGCTAGAGGGCGCAGACAGAGTGGCAGAGAGGTTTCTGGGTAGGGGAGGCTAGAGGGCGCAGACAGAGTGACAGGGAGGTGCTGAGTAGTTGAGGCCAGGGGAGGAGTCTGAGTGGAAGGGAGGGTTCTGAGTAGTTGAGGCCAGGGGAGGAGTATGAGTGGCAGGCAGCGTCCAGAGTAGTTGAGGCAAGGGGGAGGAGACAACATGGCAGAGAGGTTTCTGAGCAGGTGAGGTTGGAGATGGAGTGGCAGGGAGGTGCTGAGTAGTTGAGGCCAGGGGAGGAGTCTGAGTGGAAGGGAGGGTCCTGAGTAGTTGAGGTCAGTGGAGGAGACAACATGGCAGAGAGGTTTCTGAGTAGGTGAGGCTAGAGGGCAGAGACAGAGTGGCTGGAAGGGGGTTGCTGTGTAGTTGAGTCCAGGGGAGGAGTCTGAGTGGCAGTGAGTGTCCAGAGTAGTTGAGGCCAGGGGGAGGAGACAACATGGTAGAGAGGTTTCTGAGCAGGTGAGGTTGGAGATGGAGTGGCAGGGAGGTGCTGAGTAGTTGAGTCCATGGGAGGAGTCTGAGTGGCAGGGAGTGTCCAGAGTAGTTGAGGCCAGGGGGAGGAGACAACATGGCAGAGAGGTTTCTGAATAGGTAAGGCCAGGGGAGGAGACTGAGTTGCAGGAAGGGTTCTGAGTAGGTGAGGCTAGAATGGAAGGTGAAAGTGGAGTGGGAGGGATCAGTTGGTGGAAGTAAAAGGTGGAGCCAGGTTAATAAAAAAAAGGAGATGGTTGTTAAAAGTCACCTTCCCAACATCAAACCACTTCTTTTTTTTCCAACTGATCCCCTGAAAGCTCCACTTGCCATGACCCCACTTTCTCCTCATAACTGCCCAGCTATCTTTAACTCATTCTATCAACCTCCCCACTTAATTGATCCCCTTATCCATTTTTACCACCTTTATCATCTACACCCTATCTGCCACTCTCCCAGCCTGGCCCCACCTCTAGCGGAAACCCCACTTAATTGATCTCCTTATCCATTCTAACCACCTGTATCATCTACACCTTATCTGTCACTCTCGCACCTTGCCCACACTTCTAGCGTCTTCCCCACTTAACTGACCCCCTTATCCGTTCTTACCACCTGTATCATCTACACCCTATCTGCCACTCTCCCAGCCTTGCCCCACCTTGAGCGGACACCCCACTTAATTGATCCCCTTATCCATTCTTACCACCCGTATCATCTACACCTTATCTGTCACTCTCGCACCTTGCCCACACTTCTAGCGTCTTCCCCACTTAACTGATCCCCTTATCCGTTCTTACCACCTGTATCATCTACACCCTATCTGCCACTCTTCCACCTTGCCTGCACCTCTAGCAGCCACGCCACTTAATTGATCCCCTTATCCATTCTTACCACCTGTATCATCTACACCCTATCTGCCACACTCCCAGCCTGGCCACACCACTTAATTGATCCCCTTATCCATTCTTACCACCCGTATCATCTACACCCTATCTGCCACCCTCCCCTCCCCTCTAGCAGCCTCCCCACTTAATTGATCCCCTTCTCCATGCTGGGGCGGCGGTTCAAATCCCGCAAGCACCTTTCTCTCCTGGGAAAAGTGCATGGGTCCTGTAGTCTCATATGTATATGTGCCACAAAAATGTCCCCCTCCCTACTGACATATATAAATTAGTTGCCACAAAGTTCACCTCACTACACTGCACAATCCTGTCCCTATCCTTCCTACTGGGAGACTAGTGTTGTGTGACAGAGGTGAGGAGGAGGGAGGAGTCTGTATAGTTGAGGCCAGGGTAGGTGACTGAATGGCAAGGAGGGTCCTGAGTAGTTGAGGCAACCGAGTGCCAAGGAGCTTCTGAGTAGTTGAGGCCAGGGGGTGGAGACAACATGGAAGAGAGGTTTCTGAGTAGGTGAGGCTAGAGGGCGCAGACAGAGTGGCAGAGAGGTTTCTGGGTAGGGGAGGCTAGAGGGCGCAGACAGAGTGCCAGGGAGGTGCTGAGTAGTTGAGGCCAGGGGAGGAGTCTGAGTGGAAGGGAGGGTTCTGAGTAGTTGAGGCCAGGGGAGGAGTCTGAGTGGCAGGCAGCGTCCAGAGTAGTTGAGGCCAGGGGGAGGAGACAACATGGCAGAGAGGTTTCTGAGCAGGTGAGGTTGGAGATGGAGTGGCAGGGAGGTGCTGAGTAGTTGAGGCCAGGGGAGGAGTCTGAGTGGAAGGGAGGGTTCTGAGTAGTTGAGGTCAGGGGAGGAGACAACATGGCAGAGAGGTTTCTGAGTAGGTGAGGCTAGAGGGCAGAGACAGAGTGGCTGCAAGGGGGTTGCTGTGTAGTTGAGTCCAGGGGAGGAGTCTGAGTGGCAGGGAGTGTCCAGAATAGGGGAGGAGACAACATGGTAGAGAGGTTTCTGAGCAGGTGAGGTTGGAGATGGAGTGGCAGGGAGGTGCTGAGTAGTTGAGTCCATGGGAGGAGTCTGAGTGGCAGGGAGTGTCCAGAGTAGTTGAGGCCAGGGGGAGGAGACAACATGGCAGAGAGGTTTCTGAATAGGTAAGGCCAGGGGAGGAGACTGAGTTGCAGGAAGGGTTCTGAGTAGGTGAGGCTAGAATGGAAGGTGAAAGTGGAGTGGGAGGGATCAGTTTGTGGAAGTAAAAGGTGGAGCCAGGTTAATAAAAAAAAGGAGATGGTTGTTAAAAGTCACCTTTCCAACATCAAACCACTTCTTTTTTTTTCCAACTGATCCCCTGAAAGCTCCACTTGCCATGACCCCACTTTCTCCTCATAACTGCCCTGCTATCTTTAACTCATTCTATCAACCTCCCCACTTAATTGATCCCCTTATCCATTTTTACCACCTTTATCATCTACACCCTATCTGCCACTCTCCCAGCCTGGCCACACCTCTAGCGGACACCCCACTTAATTGATCCCCTTATCCATTCTTACCACCTGTATCATCTACACCCTATCTGCCACTCTCCCAGCCTGGCCACACCTCTAGCAGACACCCCACTTAATTGATCCCCTTATCCATTCTAACCACCTGTATCATCTACACCTTATCTGTCACTCTCGCACCTTGCCCACACTTCTAGCGTCTTCCCCACTTAACTGACCCCCTTATCCGTTCTTACCACCTGTATCATCTACACCCTATCTGCCACTCTCCCAGCCTGGCCCCACCTTGAGCGGACACCCCACTTAATTGATCCCCTTATCCATTCTTACCACCCGTATCATCTACACCTTATCTGTCACTCTCGCACCTTGCCCACACTTCTAGCGTCTTCCCCACTTAACTGATCCCCTTATCCGTTCTTACCACCTGTATCATCTACACCCTATCTGCCACTCTCCCAGCCTGGCCCCACCTTGACCGCCCCCCCCACTTAATTGATCCCCTTATCCATTCTTACCACCCGTATCATCTACACCTTATCTGTCACTCTCGCACCTTGCCCACACTTCTAGCGTCTTCCCCACTTAACTGATCCCCTTATCCGTTCTTACCACCTGTATCATCTACACCCTATCTGCCACTCTTCCACCTTGCCTGCACCTCTAGCAGCCACGCCACTTAATTGATCCACTTATCCATTCTTACCACCTATGTCATCTACACCCTATCTGCCACTCTCCCAGCCTGGCCACACCACTTAATTGATCCCCTTATCCATTCTTACCACCCGTATCATCTACACCCTATCTGCCACCCTCCCCTCCCCTCTAGCGGCCTCCCCACTTAATTGATCCCCTTCTCCATGACAACTCTCTCCACGCCCCCCATTAACTAACTTTCACCTATCATTCTGGAACCACCCCCACACTGACTGGATGACGACACATTTATTAACTAACTATTAACGATGCTTCGAGAAACCACTTACCTTTGACTCCAAGATTTCCACCTCACGACTTCCAGCAGATCGGGATTCGAACCGGCAACCCTGCAGTTGCAAAGCGAGAGCTCTAACCACTGCACCGCAGTGACTACAGATGGAGGGGACCTGGCAAAAAGAATTCTTGACTTATCCACAGATCTGCAAGAAGCATGGGAGAATTAAGCGCACCATTTATTGTTCTATAAATACATAAAAAAACGCCAGCCGAAACGAGACTTCACAGGGAATCGACCTGCAGAAACTGACGCTTCAAGAAGGCAGCTCTAACCGCTAGCTCAAACTAATCGCATCTAGTAGCATGCCGACAAACACGACACTTGTCCTACCGCAACCCTGCAGCTGCAAAGCGACAGCTCTGGGTGACAGCGCAGAAAAAGGGCAGCACACTGCGTGAAAGATATTTGTCAAAGACAGATATGTAAAAACAGGTCACATGCCTCCTCTTTCCCATGAACTACCGTATTCAGGATTGCTGTTAACTGGGGAGTAACTCATAAGTTTAGTTTGGTGCAGGCCATGCTTATGGCTAGATAGTTAAAAGTTATTGACTAACTTTTAACTATCCTTCGAGAAACAACCACCAAGCAAAACACTTACCTTTGACTCCAGGATTTCCACCTCACGACTTCCAGCAGATCGGGATTCGAACCGGCAACCCTGCAGTTGCAAAGCGAGAGCTCTAACCACTGCACCGCAGTGACTACAGATGGAGGGGACCTGGCAAAAAGAATTCTTGACTTATCCACAGATCTGCAAGAAGCATGGGAGAATTAAGCGCACCATTTATTGTTCTATAAATACATAAAAAAACGCCAGCCGAAACGAGATTTCACAGGGAATCGACCTGCAGAAACTGACGCTTCAAGAAGGCAGCTCTAACCGCTAGCTCAAACTAATCGCATCTAGTAGCATGCCGACAAACACGACACTTGTCCTACCGCAACCCTGCAGCTGCAAAGCGACAGCTCTGGGTGACAGCGCAGAAAAAGGGCAGCACACTGCGTGAAAGATATTTGTCAAAGACAGATATGTAAAAACAGGTCACATGCCTCCTCTTTCCCATGAACTACCGTATTCAGGATTGCTGTTAACTGGGGAGTAACACATAAGTTTAGTTTGGTGCAGGCCATGCTTATGGCTAGATAGTTAAAAGTTATTGACTAACTTTTAACTATCCTTCGAGAAAAACACCCACCAACAACACCCAAGCAAAACACTTACCTTTGACTCCAGGATTTCCACCTCACAACTTTCAGCAGATCGGGATTCGAACCGGCAACCCTGCATTTGCAAAGCGAGAGCTCTAACCACTGCACCGCAGTGACTACAGATGGAGGGGACCTGGCAAAAATAATTCTTGACTTATCCACAGATCTGCAAGAAGCATGGGAGAATTAAGAGCACCATTTATTGGTCTATAAATACATTAAAAAACGCCAGCCGAAACGAGGCTTCACAGGGAATCGACCTGCAGAAACTGACGCTTCAAGAAGGCAGCTCTAACCGCTAGCTCAAACTAATCGCATCTAGTAGCATGCCGACAAACACGACACTTGTCCTACCGCAACCCTGCAGCTGCAGAGCGACAGCTCTGGTTGACAGCGCAGAAAAAGGGCAGCACACTGCGTGAAAGATATTTGTCAAAGACAGATATGTAAAAATAGGTCACATGCCTCCTCTTTCCCATGAACTACCGCATTCAGGATTGCTGTTAACTGGGGAGTAACTTATAAGTTTAGTTCGGTGCAGGCCATGCTTATGGCTAGCAGCTGTGGCCCAGTGGTTAGCAGCATCGACCAGCAAGTGCTGGGGCGGCGGTTCAAATCCCGCAAGCACCTTTCTCTCCTGGGAAAAGTGCATGGGTCCTGTAGTCTCATATGTATATGTGCCACAAAAATGTCCCCCTCCCTACTGACATATATAAATTAGTTGCCACAAAGTTCACCTCACTACACTGCACAATCCTGTCCCTATCCTTCCTACTGGGAGACTAGTGTTGTGTGACAGAGGTGAGGAGGAGGGAGGAGTCTGTATAGTTGAGGCCAGGGTAGGTGACTGAATGGCAAGGAGGGTCCTGAGTAGTTGAGGCAACCGAGTGCCAAGGAGCTTCTGAGTAGTTGAGGCCAGGGGGTGGAGACAACATGGCAGAGAGGTTTCTGAGTAGGTGAGGCTAGAGGGCGCAGACAGAGTGGCAGAGAGGTTTCTGGGTAGGGGAGGCTAGAGGGCGCAGACAGAGTGACAGGGAGGTGCTGAGTAGTTGAGGCCAGGGGAGGAGTCTGAGTGGAAGGGAGGGTTCTGAGTAGTTGAGGCCAGGGGAGGAGTCTGAGTGGCAGGCAGCGTCCAGAGTAGTTGAGGCAAGGGGGAGGAGACAACATGGCAGAGAGGTTTCTGAGCAGGTGAGGTTGGAGATGGAGTGGCAGGGAGGTGCTGAGTAGTTGAGGCCAGGGGAGGAGTCTGAGTGGAAGGGAGGGTCCTGAGTAGTTGAGGTCAGGGGAGGAGACAACATGGCAGAGAGGTTTCTGAGTAGGTGAGGCTAGAGGGCAGAGACAGAGTGGCTGGAAGGGGGTTGCTGTGTAGTTGAGTCCAGGGGAGGAGTCTGAGTGGCAGTGAGTGTCCAGAGTAGTTGAGGCCAGGGGGAGGAGACAACATGGTAGAGAGGTTTCTGAGCAGGTGAGGTTGGAGATGGAGTGGCAGGGAGGTGCTGAGTAGTTGAGTCCATGGGAGGAGTCTGAGTGGCAGGGAGTGTCCAGAGTAGTTGAGGCCAGGGGGAGGAGACAACATGGCAGAGAGGTTTCTGAATAGGTAAGGCCAGGGGAGGAGACTGAGTTGCAGGAAGGGTTCTGAGTAGGTGAGGCTAGAATAGAAGGTGAAAGTGGAGTGGGAGGGATCAGTTGGTGGAAGTAAAAGGTGGAGCCAGGTTAATAAAAAAAAGGAGATGGTTGTTAAAAGTCACCTTCCCAACATCAAACCACTTCTTTTTTTTCCAACTGATCCCCTGAAAGCTCCACTTGCCATGACCCCACTTTCTCCTCATAACTGCCCTGCTATCTTTAACTCATTCTATCAACCTCCCCACTTAATTGATCCCCTTATCCATTTTTACCACCTTTATCATCTACACCCTATCTGCCACTCTCCCAGCCTGGCCACACCTCTAGCGGAAACCCCACTTAATTGATCTCCTTATCCATTCTAACCACCTGTATCATCTACACCTTATCTGTCACTCTCGCACCTTGCCCACACTTCTAGCGTCTTCCCCACTTAACTGACCCCCTTATCCGTTCTTACCACCTGTATCATCTACACCCTATCTGCCACTCTCCCAGCCTTGCCCCACCTTGAGCGGACACCCCACTTAATTGATCCCCTTATCCATTCTTACCACCCGTATCATCTACACCTTATCTGTCACTCTCGCACCTTGCCCACACTTCTAGCGTCTTCCCCACTTAACTGATCCCCTTATCCGTTCTTACCACCTGTATCATCTACACCCTATCTGCCACTCTTCCACCTTGCCTGCACCTCTAGCAGCCACGCCACTTAATTGATCCCCTTATCCATTCTTACCACCTATGTCATCTACACCCTATCTGCCACTCTCCCAGCCTGGCCACACCACTTAATTGATCCCCTTATCCATTCTTACCACCCGTATCATCTACACCCTATCTGCCACCCTCCCCTCCCCTCTAGCAGCCTCCCCACTTAATTGATCCCCTTCTCCATGCTGGGGCGGCGGTTCAAATCCCGCAAGCACCTTTCTCTCCTGGGAAAAGTGCATGGGTCCTGTAGTCTCATATGTATATGTGCCACAAAAATGTCCCCCTCCCTACTGACATATATAAATTAGTTGCCACAAAGTTCACCTCACTACACTGCACAATCCTGTCCCTATCCTTCCTACTGGGAGACTAGTGTTGTGTGACAGAGGTGAGGAGGAGGGAGGAGTCTGTATAGTTGAGGCCAGGGTAGGTGACTGAATGGCAAGGAGGGTCCTGAGTAGTTGAGGCAACCGAGTGCCAAGGAGCTTCTGAGTAGTTGAGGCCAGGGGGTGGAGACAACATGGCAGAGAGGTTTCTGAGTAGGTGAGGCTAGAGGGCGCAGACAGAGTGGCAGAGAGGTTTCTGGGTAGGGGAGGCTAGAGGGCGCAGACAGAGTGCCAGGGAGGTGCTGAGTAGTTGAGGCCAGGGGAGGAGTCTGAGTGGAAGGGAGGGTCCTGAGTAGTTGAGGCCAGGGGAGGAGTCTGAGTGGCAGGCAGCGTCCAGAGTAGTTGAGGCCAGGGGGAGGAGACAACATGGCAGAGAGGTTTCTGAGCAGGTGAGGTTGGAGATGGAGTGGCAGGGAGGTGCTGAGTAGTTGAGGCCAGGGGAGGAGTCTGAGTGGAAGGGAGGGTTCTGAGTAGTTGAGGTCAGGGGAGGAGACAACATGGCAGAGAGGTTTCTGAGTAGGTGAGGCTAGAGGGCAGAGACAGAGTGGCTGGAAGGGGGTTGCTGTGTAGTTGAGTCCAGGGGAGGAGTCTGAGTGGCAGGGAGTGTCCAGAGTAGGGGAGGAGACAACATGGTAGAGAGGTTTCTGAGCAGGTGAGGTTGGAGATGGAGTGGCAGGGAGGTGCTGAGTAGTTGAGTCCATGGGAGGAGTCTGAGTGGCAGGGAGTGTCCAGAGTAGTTGAGGCCAGGGGGAGGAGACAACATGGCAGAGAGGTTTCTGAATAGGTAAGGCCAGGGGAGGAGACTGAGTTGCAGGAAGGGTTCTGAGTAGGTGAGGCTAGAATGGAAGGTGAAAGTGGAGTGGGAGGGATCAGTTTGTGGAAGTAAAAGGTGGAGCCAGGTTAATAAAAAAAAGGAGATGGTTGTTAAAAGTCACCTTTCCAACATCAAACCACTTCTTTTTTTTTCCAACTGATCCCCTGAAAGCTCCACTTGCCATGACCCCACTTTCTCCTCATAACTGCCCTGCTATCTTTAACTCATTCTATCAACCTCCCCACTTAATTGATCCCCTTATCCATTTTTACCACCTTTATCATCTACACCCTATCTGCCACTCTCCCAGCCTGGCCACACCTCTAGCGGACACCCCACTTAATTGATCCCCTTAACCATTCTTACCACCTTTATCATCTACACCCTATCTGCCACTCTCCCAGCCTGGCCACACCTCTAGCAGACACCCCACTTAATTGATCCCCTTATCCATTCTAACCACCTGTATCATCTACACCTTATCTGTCACTCTCGCACCTTGCCCACACTTCTAGCGTCTTCCCCACTTAACTGATCCCCTTATCCGTTCTTACCACCTGTATCATCTACACCCTATCTGCCACTCTCCCAGCCTGGCCACACCTTGAGCGGACACCCCACTTAATTGATCCCCTTATCCATTCTTACCACCCGTATCATCTACACCTTATCTGTCACTCTCGCACCTTGCCCACACTTCTAGCGTCTTCCCCACTTAACTGATCCCCTTATCCGTTCTTACCACCTGTATCATCTACACCCTATCTGCCACTCTCCCAGCCTGGCCCCACCTTGACCGCCCCCCCCCACTTAATTGATCCCCTTATCCATTCTTACCACCCGTATCATCTACACCTTATCTGTCACTCTCGCACCTTGCCCACACTTCTAGCGTCTTCCCCACTTAACTGATCCCCTTATCCGTTCTTACCACCTGTATCATCTACACCCTATCTGCCACTCTTCCACCTTGCCTGCACCTCTAGCAGCCACGCCACTTAATTGATCCCCTTATCCATTCTTACCACCTATGTCATCTACACCCTATCTGCCACTCTCCCAGCCTGGCCACACCACTTAATTGATCCCCTTATCCATTCTTACCACCCGTATCATCTACACCCTATCTGCCACCCTCCCCTCCCCTCTAGCGGCCTCCCCACTTAATTGATCCCCTTCTCCATGACAACTCTCTCCACGCCCCCCATTAACTAACTTTCACCTATCATTCTGGAACCACCCCCACACTGACTGGATGACGACACATTTATTAACTAATAACGATGCTGAGTAGTTGAGGCCAGGGGAGGAGTCTGAGTGGAAGGGAGGGTTCTGAGTAGTTGAGGCCAGGGGAGGAGTCTGAGTGGCAGGCAGCATCCAGAGTAGTTGAGGCCAGGGGGAGGAGACAACATGGCAGAGAGGTTTCTGAGCAGGTGAGGTTGGAGATGGAGTGGCAGGGAGGTGCTGAATAGTTGAGGCCAGGGGAGGAGTCTGAGTGGAAGGGAGGGTCCTGAGTAGTTGAGGTCAGGGGAGGAGACAACATGGCAGAGAGGTTTCTAAATAGGTGAGGCTAGAGGGCAGAGACAGAGTGGCTGGAAGGGGGTTGCTGTGTAGTTGAGTCCAGGGGAGGAGTCTGAGTGGCAGGGAGTGTCCAGAGTAGTTGAGGCCAGGGGGAGGAGACAACATGGTAGAGAGGTTTCTGAGCAGGTGAGGTTGGAGATGGAGTGGCAGGGAGGTGCTGAGTAGTTGAGTCCATGGGAGGAGTCTGAGTGGCAGGGAGTGTCCAGAGTAGTTGAGGCCAGGGGGAGGAGACAACATGGCAGAGAGGTTTCTGAATAGGTAAGGCCAGGGGAGGAGACTGAGTTGCAGGAAGGGTTCTGAGTAGGTGAGGCTAGAATGGAAGGTGAAAGTGGAGTGGGAGGGATCAGTTGGTGGAAGTAAAAGGTGGAGCCAGGTTAATAAAAAAAAGGAGATGGTTGTTAAAAGTCACCTTCCCAACATCAAACCACTTCTTTTTTTTCCAACTGATCCCCTGAAAGCTCCACTTGCCATGACCCCACTTTCTCCTCATAACTGCCCTGCTATCTTTAACTCATTCTATCAACCTCCCCACTTAATTGATCCCCTTATCCATTTTTACCACCTTTATCATCTACACCCTATCTGCCACTCTCCCAGCCTGGCCACATCTCTAGCGGACACCCCACTTAATTGATCCCCTTAACCATTCTTACCACCTTTATCATCTACACCCTATCTGCCACTCTCCCAGCCTGGCCACACCTCTAGCGGACACCCCACTTAATTGATCCCCTTATCCATTCTAACCACCTGTATCATCTACACCTTATCTGTCACTCTCGCACCTTGCCCACACTTCTAGCGTCTTCCCCACTTAACTGACCCCCTTATCCGTTCTTACCACCTGTATCATCTACACCCTATCTGCCACTCTCCCAGCCTGGCCCCACCTTGAGCGGACACCCCACTTAATTAATCCCCTTATCCATTCTTACCACCCGTATCATCTACACCTTATCTGTCACTCTCGCACCTTGCCCACACTTCTAGCGTCTTCCCCACTTAACTGATCCCCTTATCCGTTCTTACCACCTGTATCATCTACACCCTATCTGCCACTCTTCCACCTTGCCTGCACCTCTAGCAGCCACGCCACTTAATTGATCCCCTTATCCATTCTTACCACCTATGTCATCTACACCCTATCTGCCACTCTCCCAGCCTGGCCACACCACTTAATTGATCCCCTTATCCATTCTTACCACCCGTATCATCTACACCCTATCTGCCACCCTCCCCTCCCCTCTAGCAGCCTCCCCACTTAATTCATCCCCTTCTCCATGCTGGGGCGGCGGTTCAAATCCCGCAAGCACCTTTCTCTCCTGGGAAAAGTGCATGGGTCCTGTAGTCTCATATGTATATGTGCCACAAAAATGTCCCCCTCCCTACTGACATATATAAATTAGTTGCCACAAAGTTCACCTCACTACACTGCACAATCCTGTCCCTATCCTTCCTACTGGGAGACTAGTGTTGTGTGACAGAGGTGAGGAGGAGGGAGGAGTCTGTATAGTTGAGGCCAGGGTAGGTGACTGAATGGCAAGGAGGGTCCTGAGTAGTTGGTGAGGCTAGAATGGAAGGTGAAAGTGGAGTGGGAGGGATCAGTTGGTGGAAGTAAAAGGTGGAGCCAGGTTAATAAAAAAAAGGAGATGGTTGTTAAAAGTCACCTTCCCAACATCAAACCACTTCTTTTTTTTCCAACTGATCCCCTGAAAGCTCCACTTGCCATGACCCCACTTTCTCCTCATAACTGCCCTGCTATCTTTAACTCATTCTATCAACCTCCCCACTTAATTGATCCCCTTATCCATTTTTACCACCTTTATCATCTACACCCTATCTGCCACTCTCCCAGCCTGGCCACACCTCTAGCGGACACCCCACTTAATTGATCCCCTTATCCATTCTAACCACCTGTATCATCTACACCTTATCTGTCACTCTCGCACCTTGCCCACACTTCTAGCATCTTCCCCACTTAACTGACCCCCTTATCCGTTCTTACCACCTGTATCATCTACACCCTATGTGCCACTCTCCCAGCCTGGCCCCACCTTGAGCAGACACCCCACTTAATTGATCCCCTTATCCATTCTTACCACCCGTATCATCTACACCTTATCTGTCACTCTCGCACCTTGCCCACACTTCTAGCGTCTTCCCCACTTAACTGATCCCCTTATCCGTTCTTACCACCTGTATCATCTACACCCTATCTGCCACTCTTCCACCTTGCCTGCACCTCTAGCAGCCACGCCACTTAATTGATCCCCTTATCCATTCTTACCACCTATATCATCTACACCCTATCTGCCACTCTCCCAGCCTGGCCACACCACTTAATTGATCCCCTTATCCATTCTTACCACCCGTATCATCTACACCCTATCTGCCACCCTACCCTCCCCTCTAGCGGCCTCCCCACTTAATTGATCCCCTTCTCCATGACAACTCTCTCCACGCCCCCCATTAACTAACTTTCACCTATCATTCTGGAACCACCCCCACACTGACTGGATGACGACACATTTATTAACTAACTATTAACGATGCTTCGAGAAACCACTTACCTTTGACTCCAAGATTTCCACCTCACGACTTCCAGCAGATCGGGATTCGAACCGGCAACCCTGCAGTTGCAAAGCGAGAGCTCTAACCACTGCACCGCAGTGACTACAGATGGAGGGGACCTGGCAAAAATAATTCTTGACTTATCCACAGATCTGCAAGAAGCATGGGAGAATTAAGCGCACCATTTATTGGTTTCTGAGTAGGTGAGGCTAGAGGGCGCAGACAGAGTGGCAGAGAGGTTTCTGGGTAGGGGAGGCTAGAGGGCGCAGACAGAGTGCCAGGGAGGTGCTGAGTAGTTGAGGCCAGGGGAGGAGTCTGAGTGGAAGGGAGGGTTCTGAGTAGTTGAGGCCAGGGGAGGAGTCTGAGTGGCAGGCAGCGTCCAGAGTAGTTGAGGGCAGGGGGAGGAGACAACATGGCAGAGAGGTTTCTGAGCAGGTGAGGTTGGAGATGGAGTGGCAGGGAGGTGCTGAGTAGTTGAGGCCAGGGGAGGAGTCTGAGTGGAAGGGAGGGTCCTGAGTAGTTGAGGTCAGGGGAGGAGACAACATGGCAGAGAGGTTTCTGAGTAGGTGAGGCTAGAGGGCAGAGACAGAGTGGCTGGAAGGGGGTTGCTGTGTAGTTGAGTCCAGGGGAGGAGTCTGAGTGGCAGGGAGTGTCCAGAGTAGTTGAGGCCAGGGGGAGGAGACAACATGGTAGAGGGGTTTCTGAGCAGGTGAGGTTGGAGATGGAGTGGCAGGGAGGTGCTGAGTAGTTGAGTCCATGGGAGGAGTCTGAGTGGCAGGGAGTGTCCAGAGTAGTTGAGGCCAGGGGGAGGAGACAACATGGCAGAGAGGTTTCTGAATAGGTAAGGCCAGGGGAGGAGACTGAGTTGCAGGAAGGGTTCTGAGTAGGTGAGGCTAGAATGGAAGGTGAAAGTGGAGTGGGAGGGATCAGTTGGTGGAAGTAAAAGGTGGAGCCAGGTTAATAAAAAAAAGGAGATGGTTGTTAAAAGTCACCTTTCCAACATCAAACCACTTCTTTTTTTTCCAACTGATCCCCTGAAAGCTCCACTTGGCATGACCCCACTTTCTCCTCATAACTGCCCTGCTATCTTTAACTCATTCTATCAACCTCCCCACTTAATTGATCCCCTTATCCATTTTTACCACCTTTATCATCTACACCCTATCTGCCACTCTCCCAGCCTGGCCACACCTCTAGCGGACACCCCACTTAATTGATCCCCTTAACCATTCTTACCACCTTTATCATATACACCCTATCTGCCACTCTCCCAGCCTGGCCACACCTCTAGCGGACACCCCACTTAATTGATCCCCTTATCCATTCTAACCACCTGTATTATCTACACCTTATCTGTCACTCTCGCACCTTGCCCACACTTCTAGCGTCTTCCCCACTTAACTGACCCCCTTATCCGTTCTTACCACCTGTATCATCTACACCCTATCTGCCACTCTTCCACCTTGCCTGCACCTCTAGCAGCCACGCCACTTAATTGATCCCCTTATCCATTCTTACCACCTATGTCATCTACACCCTATCTGCCACTCTCCCAGCCTGGCCACACCACTTAATTGATCCCCTTATCCATTCTTACCACCCGTATCATCTACACCCTATCTGCCACCCTCCCCTCCCCTCTAGCGGCCTCCCCACTTAATTGATCCCCTTCTCCATGACAACTCTCTCCACGCCCCCCATTAACTAACTTTCACCTATCATTCTGGAACCACCCCCACACTGACTGGATGACGACACATTTATTAACTAACTATTAACGATGCTTCGAGAAACCACTTACCTTTGACTCCAAGATTTCCACCTCACGACTTCCAGCAGATCGGGATGCGAACCGGCAACCCTGCAGTTGCAAAGCGAGAGCTCTAACCACTGCACCGCAGTGACTACAGATGGAGGGGACCTGGCAAAAAGAATTCTTGACTTATCCACAGATCTGCAAGAAGCATGGGAGAATTAAGCGCACCATTTATTGTTCTATAAATACATAAAAAAACGCCAGCCGAAACGAGATTTCACAGGGAATCGACCTGCAGAAACTGACGCTTCAAGAAGGCAGCTCTAACCGCTAGCTCAAACTAATCGCATCTAGTAGCATGCCGACAAACACGACACTTGTCCTACCGCAACCCTGCAGCTGCAAAGCGACAGCTCTGGGTGACAGCGCAGAAAAAGGGCAGCACACTGCGTGAAAGATATTTGTCAAAGACAGATATGTAAAAACAGGTCACATGCCTCCTCTTTCCCATGAACTACCGTATTCAGGATTGCTGTTAACTGGGGAGTAACATATAAGTTTAGTTTGGTGCAGGCCATGCTTATGGCTAGATAGTTAAAAGTTATTGACTAACTTTTAACTATCCTTCGAGAAAAACACCCACCAACAACACCCAAGCAAAACACTTACCTTTGACTCCAGGATTTCCACCTCACAACTTTCAGCAGATCGGGATTCGAACCGGCAACCCTGCATTTGCAAAGCGAGAGCTCTAACCACTGCACCGCAGTGACTACAGATGGAGGGGACCTGGCAAAAATAATTCTTGACTTATCCACAGATCTGCAAGAAGCATGGGAGAATTAAGCGCACCATTTATTGTTCTATAAATACATAAAAAAACGCCAGCCGAAATGAGACTTCGCAGGGAATCGACCTGCAGAAACTGACGCTTCAAGAAGGCAGCTCTAACCGCTAGCTCAAACTAATCGCATCTAGTAGCATGCCGACAAACACGACACTTGTCCTACCGCAACCCTACAGCTGCTGAGCGACAGCTCTGGTTGACAGCTCAGAAAAAGTGCAGCACACTGCGTGAAAGATATTTGTCAAAGACAGATATGTAAAAATAGGTCACATGCCTCCTCTTTCCCATGAACTACCGCATTCAGGATTGCTGTTAACTGGGGAGTAACTTATAAGTTTAGTTCGGTGCAGGCCATGCTGGTTTCTGAGTAGGTGAGGCTAGAGGGTGCAGACAGAGTGGCAGAGAGGTTTCTGGGTAGGTGAGGCTAGAGGGCGCAGACAGAGTGGCAGGGAGGTGCTGAGTAGTTGAGGCCAGGGGAGGAGTCTGAGTGGAAGGGAGGGTCCTGAGTAGTTGAGGTCAGGGGAGGAGACAACATGGCAGAGAGGTTTCTGAGTAGGTGAGGCTAGAGGGCGCAGACAGAGTGGCAGAGAGGTTTCTGGGTAGGAGAGGCTAGAGGGCGCAGACAGAGTGCCAGGGAGGTGCTGAGTAGTTGAGGCCAGGGGAGGAGTCTGAGTGGAAGGGAGGGTTCTGAGTAGTTGAGGCCAGGGGAGGAGTCTGAGTGGCAGGCAGCATCCAGAGTAGTTGAGGCCAGGGGGAGGAGACAACATGGCAGAGAGGTTTCTGAGCAGGTGAGGTTGGAGATGGAGTGGCAGGGAGGTGCTGAGTAGTTGAGGCCAGGGGAGGAGTCTGAGTGGAAGGGAGGGTCCTGAGTAGTTGAGGTCAGGGGAGGAGACAACATGGCAGAGAGGTTTCTGAGTAGGTGAGGCTAGAGGGCAGAGTCAGAGTGGCTGGAAGGGGGTTGCTGTGTAGTTGAGTCCAGGGGAGGAGTCTGAGTGGCAGGGAGTGTCCAGAGTAGTTGAGGCCATGGGGAGGAGACAACATGGTAGAGAGGTTTCTGAGCAGGTGAGGTTGGAGATGGAGTGGCAGGGAGGTGCTGAGTAGTTGAGTCCATGGGAGGAGTCTGAGTGGCAGGGAGTGTCCAGAGTAGTTGAGGCCAGGGGGAGGAGACAACATGGCAGAGAGGTTTCTGAATAGGTAAGGCCAGGGGAGGAGACTGAGTTGCAGGAAGGGTTCTGAGTAGGTGAGGCTAGAATGGAAGGTGAAAGTGGAGTGGGAGGGATCAGTTGGTGGAAGTAAAAGGTGGAGCCAGGTTAATAAAAAAAAGGAGATGGTTGTTAAAAGTCACCTTCCCAACATCAAACCACTTCTTTTTTTTCCAACTTATCCCCTGAAAGCTCCACTTGCCATGACCCCACTTTCTCCTCATAACTGCCCTGCTATCTTTAACTCATTCTATCAACCTCCCCACTTAATTGATCCCCTTATCCATTTTTACCACCTTTATCATCTACACCCTATCTGCCACTCTCCCAGCCTGGCCACACCTCTAGCGGACACCCCACTTAATTGATCCCCTTAACCATTCTTACCACCTTTATCATCTACACCCTATCTGCCACTCTCCCAGCCTGGCCACACCTCTAGCGGACAACCCACTTAATTGATCCCCTTATCCATTCTAACCACCTGTATCATCTACACCTTATCTGTCACTCTCGCACCTTGCCCACACTTCTAGCGTCTTCCCCACTTAACTGACCCCCTTATCCGTTCTTACCACCTGTATCATCTACACCCTATCTGCCACTCTCCCAGCCTGGCCCCACCTTGAGCGGACACCCCACTTAATTGATCCCCTTATCCATTCTTACCACCCGTATCATCTACACCTTATCTGTCACTCTCGCACCTTGCCCACACTTCTAGCGTCTTCCCCACTTAACTGATCCCCTTATCCGTTCTTACCACCTGTATCATCTACACCCTATCTGCCACTCTCCCAGCCTGGCCCCACCTTGACCGCCCCCCCCACTTAATTGATCCCCTTATCCATTCTTACCACCCGTATCATCTACACCTTATCTGTCACTCTCGCACCTTGCCCACACTTCTAGCCTCTTCCCCACTTAACTGATCCCCTTATCCGTTCTTACCACCTGTATCATCTACACCCTATCTGCCACTCTTCCACCTTGCCTGCACCTCTAGCAGCCACGCCACTTAATTGATCCCCTTATCCATTCTTACCACCTATGTCATCTACACCCTATCTGCCACTCTCCCAGCCTGGCCACACCACTTAATTGATCCCCTTATCCATTCTTACCACCCGTATCATCTACACCCTATCTGCCACCCTACCCTCCCCTCTAGCGGCCTCCCCACTTAATTGATCCCCTTCTCCA